>SRPS01000060.1:0-120348 GCA_018360175.1 Claviceps arundinis | reverse complement strand
GTGGCAAGGGCGAGCAGAGCTGCGCTCTGGGCGGCCGCTGCGTCGAGCCTCCGATTCTGCCGCTGCGGCGTCCGACGCGTTGCGCTGCGCGTTAGTTTCCGCGATGATGGCCTGGAGGCGCGACACCTCGGCCTCGTGCGTGAGCGTGCCCAGCGTGGCTGGACCAGGTGCCGGTTGGCCTTGGTGCGGGACTCCTTGCTGAGGCAGAGCGTCAAGTTCGGGAGGGCCCGGGGGCCCGGGGGCCTCAGGGGCTTTCGCAGAAACTCTAGTCAAAGGAGCCATAATGATGGAGGTAGAGATAGAAGGAATGGGGAGTATGTAGAGTTCGAGCTTTTTGAGAGGTTTGACGGGTTCTGCAATCGAGATTGGAGTTGTGAAGGAAGAGAAAGATGTTGGGAGCAGGTGGTGTAGCTGCGTCCTATAAATACATTTTTCAACAATTTCAGTTGTGAAAAAGTGGAAACAGGGGAAAGAGGGGACCAGAGCGCCAACCGAGAAACCGTATTGATTAATGGTAGCTATCACCGTTGCCGTCGTTGTCTGTATGCCTCGCATGGCATCACACTTCCCACCAGCTAAGATTCCTCAGCTTTCCAGAGATCATTTCTGATCTCCATTTATTGTGGCGTCTCTTCCCCCAAGGATCTTTAAGCACCCGCTGAGTTTCGTCAGGGTCAAATACGGACTCGAAAATGGCCATATCCGTGGGAGCGGGTGGTGGAATGGGCAAGTCTGCCATCCGTCCGGTCAAGGTCGAGGAAGTGTCATCTCCGGCCGATATGCTAAGCCGTCTTCTTTCATAGTCAGCCTGTAATTTCCTGGCCCGCTCGTCCCGGAGAAACTGTGTGGTGCTCTGCGTTGGGTCCGGGAATGCGAAAACAATATATTTGAACTGCCCGCGGAGATCAGGATCGTGAAGGAGGAGACTCTGCCAAAGCTCCGCTACACCTTTGGGAGGATTGCGGTAGGTATCTCCTAGACCAAAGTCTCCGATAACTACTCGATCAAACCTGTGGCGGAGGCAGATACGAAGAGCACCCCAGATCTTATCTCTCATTCTCTGTTGGTCCGGTTCATATGAATACTCCGTGCCGTCTCTCTTCACCCCGGGTTGTCGTACAGGAGACACTGAGACAACAGGTAAGTTGGGTATCGGACTCAGCTTGTCGTATTTGTCCCGAGGACCGAGGTAGACCACAACAATGTCAGAGAATATGCCACCAGTGTCATAAATCGGATAAAGGGGCCGCGTGTTTGGCTTGGGCGTTCTCAGCGTATCCAAAAGATTGCTTCGGTTACAGAATTCCTCCTCGTAAGTGGGCTGATTATCCGAGTGATGGGAGCCAGGCGAACTGTGGTGGGCATCGCAGATGAATGGAACCCGAATTGTCGCGCCGCCAATGGCCTCACTCTCTTCGCTGTCGGCAGCAGCATGAGAGAGGGCAACCATGACTGGATCGCCAGCCACAACTAGAAATTCTGGAGGGGATATGCCTGGGGCCCAACGGCGATCTTTACGCATCTTTTCCGTGGGTCTATCGTAAGGGATGGGGAACGATAGGACCGGAGCGACACGAAAGGCCGGATGTTCACAGGGCGGCGTGAAGTTCCTCTCGGTGTCAACCGCCACCTGGTCAGGCGTCACTTCACCATCCATGTTGGGAGAGCATAAAGAGTGGAGATATTGCGCACGAAGAGCTGAATACTGATTTGCGAGCGAGATGCTGTATCGAGTGTGATACGTGAGACGATGAAGCCCATTCGGCCGACTTTATATACTCGTGATTCTCATTCAACAGTGTCCGTTCAGCAGTGTTCTTCACGGTGTTCTTTTACTGTTCAAGAGTATTTGTGAGCAGTTCTCGTTAGTCGCTTTCGTTTGTAAGTTGAACTTCGATCCCCCAGCTTGTTCACGGCGGGAAGAGACTCGGAAGAGCTTGTCGCCGGCCTGGTCCAGTCGTATGCAAGGACAACGCCTTTCGGGGCGCTTGACAAGGATAAGCCAACTTGAAAGAGCTGTGTTTTGCCTCGAAGGCACGATGTTTGTCCGTTCATTGTAACATCATGCATAAACACTATCCAGTCCCGAGCCCCCTCATAGCCAGCGACTGGGAAAGGTTTAGCGAATATCAATAGGGACAAAACTCAATGGGTAGATGCCAAGATTCCCAAGTTTCTTCGCGTGGTCGCCCATATTCCTGGAGCTTCGCACAGCTAAGGCACACACAAGCTGTTGGCAGTGACCTCGCGCCGGAGTTTATTAGGCAAAACTGAAGAAATCGTTCGGCGACGCGTAGCGGAGGCGCACATTTCGTGTTTGCCTCTTTATGCTCGAGTTCTCAGTGAGTAATGAGGGTATGGAGTGGAGTCTTCCTGCCTTCTCCTCTGCCCATTGGTCAGCATCCTGGAAATCCGAGAGCAAAAACACTCTCACGTGAATACACATCACGTGAACAGTTTTGCCTATCTTTGGCGCGCACTGGCACAGCCTTCGCGTCACTGCATTTTTCACAAGCCTCTTCCGGCAATCTTCGCCCCCAAAGCCCATGCGTGCCTGCCATGATGCGAGTCACGTCTGTCTCGGTTATAAAGCGGGCTGAAAATACTCAGGAGGCAGCTAATTGCTCAAGGGCGAGGCTCAGGTTTGGTACCGATGGCCTTGAGCTTGCGGCATGGACGTCGTCGAGTTTCAACAAGTTGTTGGTGAGAATGAGGAAAGGTTGATAAGCAGGGGGGCGGCGACGGCGGCTATGGCGGCTCAAATTAGCCGTCCGGGTTCCCATGTGCGAGCCGCCGAGGGTTCCATTTGAGAACTTGAGAACTTGAGAACAACCCACCCTGTATCCGTACAGAACAAACACGCCGCGCGATCGTTGCCGTTGCCGTTCAACAAAGTCATATGTGTACCGAACACATGACTGCTGACTCAATGTTGGAGTGCGTGCATTTTTTTCTCGTTGTTGAACAATGAAAACCTGTTAATCTTACAACTTCCTCTTCTGTTCGCTCACATACATATATGTAGATCCACCCCTGCCAGCTACGCAAATCCGCCAGATTTTGCACCCATACTGCGACCAATCGCCAATCGAGGGAATGTATGTGCCCGGTGATCAATGGTGCTTTTGTTGCTGCTGCTTGTTGTTGCTGTTGCTGTTGCTGCCTAATGCCTATCCACCTCCCAGCGCATCAGCGGTCCCGCCAAGCTTCTTCCACGCCGTCTCTCAGCATCATGCCACATATTCGATAACGTGGGGCCGTCTTTGAAGCACCCGCTCGATTTCGTTGGGATCAAATACGGACTGGAAAATGGCCATATCCGTAGGAGTGGATGATGGGCCAGGCAACCGTTCTGCTGGTGGTCTGTTGGATGTCGAGGGAGTGCCTTGTGTGGCCGATCCGCAAGTCAGTCCTTCAGCTCCTCTCTGTCGTTTCCTGGCCTCTTCCTCCCAGATACACTGTGTGGTGCTCTGACTCGGATCCTCGAATGCGAAAACAACGTATACGAATTGTCCGCGAAGGTCAGGATGGAAAAGAAGAAGATCCCGCCAAATCTCGGCCAACTCTTCGGGCGGGTTGCGGCAGCCATTTCCTAGACCAAAATCCCCGACGACTACTCGATCGTAGTCGTGGTAGAGGCAGATACGAAGAGCGCCAGCGATTTTTTCAGTCATCCTCGTTTTCTCCATTTTGGATAAATACATGTTGCCGTTTTCCTTCACCCGGGGCAGTCGTCCCGGAGTCACTGAGACAACTGGCAAGTCCGGCCACTCTCCTACAGTATCGTACTCATCATAAGGACCGCGATGGACCACAACAGAGTCAGAAAGAATGCCGCCTGTGGGGGGAATCGGATAATGTGACGTATTGCGCATGTTTGGGGGCGGCGTGCTGAGCATGATCGATAGATTGCTTCGGCGACAGAGCCTTCCCTCGTAACCAGATAATTCCCCTCTCCAATTTCCGCCAGGCCGACGGTCGTGAGCCGGGCAAATGAATGGAATCCGGATTCTCCCGCTTCCAATGGCCTCATTTGCCTCGCTGTCGGAAGCAGCGTATGCGAGGGCGATGGTGACGGGATCGCCGGCCACAACTCGAAAGAGTGGCGGGCGTGTGCTCTGAGTACGGCGGTCGATCCGAAAGCCTGTCACGGTATCTTGGTAAAGAATAGAGAAAGGGGCATCTACCGAGGATGCAGAGTTCCTGTCGGTGTTGTTCTCATCCTCAAAGGTCATGTTTGAAGAGCGGCAATGAGTAGTCAACGACATGAGGAGTTAAGGGGTTCCGTAGTAGGAGCCGTATACTGATATGTGAGCGGGATGTCGTAGCGTGTTTGAAACGTGAGATGATAAAGATCATTCGACCGACTGTTTATACTCCCAATCCTCATGCTGTTCTTCAATGTGTGTCCGTTTAGCAGTCTCCTCCAGAAGTCTTCTTTCAGGAGTCCTGTCAGAAGTGGCCGGCCGATCCTCACAACTGCGCGAGCGGTCACCATCCTGAGTACGAAGGAGCATTACTCCCTTTTAAATTCCTGACGTCTTGTTGTTCCCATCTTGAAGGCCACGGGCCGCATGTGACCAAAAGACGCCCGCAGATGCGGCTGCTGACGCGTAGCATGGAAGATATGAAGAGGGGGTGACGGCACCCATAATAAGCGGCCAAGTCCAGCTTCTATTTCCCCTCTTGCCATACTCCTGCTTACTCTTTCGCCTCGTATTTTCCTGCTTCTGATCTCTACCCTTTACCCCCTCGCCTCTATCGTCCATTAGTCAAGATGCGCCGCACCTATATGCCCATATGCATGACTCTTTGCGTCGTCTTGGCGCACGGTGCGACGCCAGCTCTTGATCACTGTGCGAGTGGTATGACTCCCTGTGAACGCCATCCTGAACTTGAACTTGCATTGCTCACGTTATGGTTTCTCTCGATTTTCCGTTATGAAGTCGACCCCGTTCTCTCATGCTCGTGCAATGCGATTCCTGGAAAGGCCGGCGATACATGCTGCACCGAGACGTATGGCGGTTTGCTGGTACGTTGGGGGTCTTTGAGGATGGGCGCAAGCGTTCGATCATAAAGCCTCGTTGACATACAAAGCTCGTTCAAAGGCGACAAAAAGTGATCAATCTGTGCTGACCTTTTCCCATGGCGCTTGGCAGGTCGCGACCCAGCTCTGGAGCACTTTCACGGGCCGTGAGAGTGAGGGCCAGGTGTATGCCAAAAACTCATGGTCTATTCATGGCTTGTGGCCTGGTGAGTCTTCGAGTCCGTTAGGATCATATGCATGAGAAATTTCAATTGTTCGCGGGAGCTGATCCGGTACATCCACTAGACTTTTGTAACGGTAAAGACGAACAAATTGAAAAAAAAAAAACACCAAGCATTCCTCACATATACACACTCATACCCAGTCCCTGCCTTCCCTCAAGAATCTAGCCACTTTCTTTCTCAATCCATTGTTCACAATAGTTCCTTTCACTTTCTTTTCATTCATCTTGATTCGGTTCTCTCATCTACGCGATTCCCATAGGTTCCTATACTCAATACTGCGACCTATCCCGCCAATACGACCCCAAGCCCTCTCCAAACACCACCAACAGCAAACCCGACGGCGTTCCCGTGCCCCCTTATACGGGCGAGCCTATCGATGCCTGGTTCGCGCCGCATGGAACACTCTCGCTACTGTCCTCCATGAACAAACACTGGGTGAGCCAGTATGATCCGAACTGGGTGTTTTGGGCACACGAGTTTTCCAAACACGCCACGTGCTTTTCGACCTTTCAATCCCAGTGCTTCGTATGTATTATCCTGTTTCCTGCCTCAGTATGATGCATAGTAAATAAACAAAAGGGGATGAATAAAAAATAAGCAGAACAGATAAGAAAACTGCCAAAAACAAGAGAAACAAAACCTCGTATTCGAGTCTCTCAACAGCCTCAGCATCTCCTCCTCCAGCATATAACCAAACCATCTTCACCCTATTCCATCTCTCATACTAACACTCAACAGCCTCCTAATTCATCTCCCCACGACGACCTCTTCACCTTCTTTGAAACCGTCCTCCGCTGGCATCGCATCCTTCCCACCTTCCAGTGGCTCCTCGACGCAGGCATCCAGCCCTCCAACACTACTTCCTACACCTACGCCGCCATTCAAGCCGCCCTGACGCGCACCTCCGACGGCCAGCACCACCCCCCGGCTTTTATAGGCTGCGGAGGCCCGCGGTTCAACGAGACGCTTCGTGGAAGGGGTTCTCTGGATAGCGGTCGCACGGAGCTGAACGAGATCTGGTACTATTTCCATGTGCGGGGGAGACCGCAGCGAGGGGAGGGCAGGAGGGTGCATGCGGGGGATGCGGGGGGTCGGCTGACGACATGTGCGATGACGGAGGGCGCGGTGAGATACCTTCAGCGGAGTGAGGGGAGCGAGAAGTAGAGATAAGGGGGACATTTGTGGGAAGTGGTCGTAGAAGAGGCCCAAAGTAAGAGAAGTTCTTGTAGAGGTAGTCGACAGCTTGGTTAGTTAGTCAGTACGTGCATCTAGACTCATGAGTGAGGTAGTCCTTGACTATGACAGGAAGACATGCACACATCCACACAAGGCACGTCCCGAAGGAATGCTAAAACGAACTTGCTTGCTTCATGTCTGTCTCGGGTAGTTTTCCTTTCACAGCGTGAGAATCCCCTTGACTCGGATCCCGCTCAGATCCTTCATCAATCTACGTCACCATTTACCCTCAGAACGCCATGAAATGGGTGTACAAATTTTGAAGTAATACATATTGACCGCCCTCACACGGTCTCGAGCTTTCAGCCGACTTCGCCTGCCTCTCATTCATCATCTCCTAGCTCTTCTACATTCGGAGCCACATACTGTCGCTGCTGTACACTACCCGTGTTGATCTGCGTGTCTGTGCCGCTGGTGGTGGCAGTCGTGGGGGCGACCTGGCCGGTGGCGGCAGCAAACGTGGCGTTGGTGGCGACGGATCGGGAAGAAGACTTGAGCTTCTTCTTCTTCTTCTTTTCCGAGGCAGACTACGGTGTTGTCAGTTAAGGGGAACTTTGTTTAGATAAGACGCTGCTCCGAGCGTGTCTCTGTAGGACACAAGAAAAGGGGGCATTTTCGTGTCATCTTACCTCGTGCCATGCCCACACAGGACGGAAACTGTCCATGAAGGAGACATCTTCCCACAAGTTCGGATACAGCCAGAGACCAGGCGGAACGGCAAAGTATGTGATGCAAAAGAGAATAACTCGGAAGATGGCCATGACGAAGAACAGACCCAGCAAGCCTAGCAGACCCCAACTGCCGTAAAAGACACATTGGCGCAGCGCCAAGGGCCACAGCGGGTACAGCACAACAATGAAGATGAGAACGAGAGCAAGAGCCGCGTACACTTGTCTCTTGACCTGGCTGCCTTCGTAGAGCCAAACGTAGTACATTTCGTCCCCGGCATCTTGCTGCTGCTCGATGCGCACGCTCCACTGGCCCTTGACACGTTTGGCCTTCTTGCCATTGGGTCCAGCCTCGGGTTCGATCTTGCTAACCCGCAGGGCAAGCATGCTCAGCGGTAGCAGCTTGAACGTGTTCTCGAGGGATGCTCGGTCGGTGATTTCAGGCAGCAGCGGGTTCTTCTTGCGCGCCTTTTCATAGGCAGGTGATTGCAACGCACGCATCGCACGCTTGACTGTCGGAAAAGAAATAGTGTTAGCGCAGCGTAAAGAAAGTTACGGGATGGATGTAAAGGAGATACAAGGACTCGAGTTCGTACCCTTGAACATGTCTTTTCGCTCGCCGTTCAGAATACTGGTGCGCAGCTTGAGGTCTTGGTTCTTAAGGAAGCCAGCCAGAGCGAGAGCCTTGGGGTTGGGAGGACCGGGGACAATCGGTTGAGCCTGTCCTTGCGGCCCATGAGAATGGTTATGGCCATGGCCGTGGTCGTGATTGCATCCTTCTCCGTGGACGTGTCCGCCTGCAGATTGCTGCATCATCTGCATCCGCTGCTGCTCCATGGCTTGCCTCTTCATCTGCTCAACGAACTCGGGCACCGACATGCCAGCCTTGGCCGCCTCTTCCGCAATGCGTCGCTGAATTTCGGCAATCTGCTCGGGCGTGGGACGCTGCCCTCCCATGGGCATAGGCATGGGGAAGCCACCCTCCGGGCCGTTGGGCGGCGCCGACATTGCAAGTTCGGGAGTTGAGATGTGCGAGTCTCCGTTGATATTGCCGGCAAATACAATCGAGAAGCACTGCGCTCTACTGGGAGAGATCGGTTCGTCGAAACTAAGGCGCAAAGTGTGATGCCACGGCGATGCTGCTGTCTGGTGGAAGCAGATGGTCAGAGCAAAAAGCGGAGGATGTGGCCGCAAAACGTCGATTCACTAACAACAAGGTGTCAACTTCAACTCGACATGCCGCTTGGCCCGCTGGGGGCGTGAGCGTTGTGGATCCCGGTGCCTGGAGGCTGGTCCCCTGCCATCCCGCCGATTGCCCGCCGCGCATAACCCGCCGACCAATCCTTGGCAAAAGTTAGGTATTCGTCTTCGTCTCAAAGTTCGACCATTCCCCGAATAAGACCGTGCGAGGTAACAGCACAGTGTAATGATCTGCAGTTCATTGTTAGATCCGTGATCTCACCTTGACCTCCCTCGCCAGTCCGCGGACGTTTCTGATCCCGATGCTCATTGCTTCCAAGCCCGCGACAGCAACCCCCAACAAGCACTCGCGACAAGCACCAGAAGCAGCACCATGGGCGACAGACTCACGCAGCTGCAAGATGCAGTGGATCAGGTAACCATTCCCCATTTCCGACAGCAAGGTCGCTGGCTGACTCTTCAAACAAAAGCTTGCGCAACAGTTCGTCGCATCCCTGCACTTCGTACACATGAGGCACGACCTCCAACCCTTGGGGCCCAACGACAAGATCCGGCATTCCAAGCATGACCGGCGCCAAAAAGAAGGTACGTGCCGGATCTCCATGCCCGAAATAGCCTTCCTGCGAAAGTATCCGCTAATACTTTGAGAAAAGTAGACTCGCTCCCTCCCGATGAGTTCGCCGCGGGGCTTACAGAGTTGGCGCGGGACCTCATCATCAAAGAACAGCAAATCGAAGTGCTCATCTGCAACCTTCCCGGCCTGGACAACAGCGAGCATGACCAGGAGAGGAGTATCAAGGACCTGGAAGAGGATCTGAAAGCTGCGGAGGCCCAAAGGTTGGAGGCGCTGAAGGAGAGAGATCAGATACTGGGGCAGTTGGATACTGTCATTCGCAGTGTTCGGCGGCCGTGATGCTACAAAGCGTGACCACGTTCGTTTTCGGGTTTGGATGTTTGGTTTATTATAGCATAGCGCGGAGTTTTGGTATCATTTTACGAGTACTGTGTCTACATCATGCTACGCTCGTGGCTCTGACTCAACATTACTCAACGTAGCTCCTTGACACTATGCGACACTTGACATCAAACGTTGTATAGCTCCGATTCATTTGAATCGAGACGCATCTATAGTTATAGCTGCTTCTTTCAAACCCCAACTCGGACCTTCTTCTCCAATCGTAAGTACAAGTGCACAAGTGCGGGCTTATGATGGCCTGGCAATGTGAGAAATCGAGAAATCATCAGGCAGACGAAGATTTGAAGAATTGGGCATATATATCCCGCAACTCTCTCAGATGCCGTATTTGATATTGCGATGCTTGCTCATCAGGCAAAGGACTGCTTTCTTCGATAAGATGGGCGGCGGTCCAGCCAAAATCCCTCGCCTTGGTGCAATTGAGATACGAATCATCTGTAGTTGTTAGAGAGCAAGTCCGCAACCGCGCGCGTCTTCCTTTTTACTTACCGACGAAGAAACAGTCCTTGACGTCGCTGACACCAGCTTCCTGCATTGCCTTCCGATACATCTTCGGATCAGGCTTGCAGATCAACGGCCTCGAGGAATAGTCGCAAAACGTAAGACCATCAAACATGTCTTCAACTCCGAGTAACCGGACCACTCTCTTGGCATGTGTGACATAGGCGTTGGTGAACAGCCAGACCTTGACCTTGGATCTGTCTATATCTTGCAGCAGTCTCCTCAGCTCCGCATCAGGCTTGATGATGTCCTGCAGGGGTAAAGCATCGTCGACCTCGGCATTATACGCCAAGGGATCAATCTGGTGGTGGCGCACGAGGCCCTCTATGGCAAGCCCATAGTTTGTGTAGTACTCCTTGTGAAGCCGAACGGCCTCATCCCAGGGAAGCTCGAGATGCTTGGCGAAGTATTGGTCGATGAGATCCACCATCAAATCCTGAACCCTGGTGCCTTGAGGTAGCAATTAGTGATGATGCCTCCAGCCATGGGGTTCTGGAGGAGGGAGTTGCCACTGACTTGGCGAGTAGAGACAATTATCGACATCACTGAGAACGTGTGTGTCCGAGTGAGCTTCTCCATCATTTTTCATGCAGCAAGAGGCTAGAAAAGCACCCGGGGAAAATATCACAAGGCAGGCTCACAAGAAAAGAACTGGCTTGCCAGCCGAGGTTTCGCTGATACCAGCCATGTTGCTGTGAATAGATGAACAGCGTTGTATGGCACGACAAGGGACAGTGTGACGTAGGTGAGTGGTGGCCAGATCTTGACTAAGTGAGTGGGTTGAAATGTAACGACAATTGCCGCTTGCGTCTGATCTTCGTGGAGACGGAATCGTGGAAGATTTAAATCTAAGCTGGCGTTTTAACAACTTTACAACAGCTACTACCCAGCCAACAAGTTCGTGCTATGTACAAAATGCCGGACTTCAGCGTTCTGAACGTGGCAATGCAAGGTTAGCATGAGCTGTCTAGTCCATAATGTACCAGACAGGCTCCTGAGTCCTTTGTCCACGTGCAAAACTCACAGGCCTTTGACGATCTTCGGCCTTTTCTTCTTCTCTGAGCTCCGGTAAACTGGCCAGGCATCACTTCTACAGTGTTCCAATGCTGCAAAAATCACTGTACATAGCAAGTAGGGATACTCTGTCCAGATGATGTCCTCATTGAAATGTACGGACTCCGGAGTAAACCTTGGCCCAAGTCCATTCGGTCTGCCCCACCAATTTCCACCCGCGCTTGGCGATTGTTGGCGCAAATTTCTGCCCCCTGAGGCCCACACCGCCTTCTTCGCTAAATCCCTTTTCATTCTCACCAAATTGGCTTGTCACGCTACATACCATCATCTGTACCCTCACGACCACAAGGGATTTCATCGACGAGATTGCCTCCCAAGATACATCATGGCAAGCTTGTTTAAAACTTCCTTGATGAGTTGAAATCTTGCGCGTGATCCATCCGTCATTATCCCTGCGAACGCCAAGGCGCATACGCACGTGTATATCTAAGTCTGGAAGAGTGGTAACGAACATAGCCGCGAGCGAGCCATGGCCCATACTATACCAGCAGCGTCGACTGTCCCGAGCGGCGGGCTTGGCTTGGGAGAACTTTCCGAAAAGGAGTTGTTTGAGCTTGGACAGTACGAGAAGATTATACAGCTTCGCGATGTTATCATCTCTCGCAAACATCCCACGACCGCTCATCAGCACAGCTCAAACGCGTCTCCTGATTCCAAGCCCGCGGGGCAAAATGTTCTAGGCGCAAAGGCGCAATCCATGATACATGAAAAGCATGGGTCTGCTCCAGCAGTGCCTAGTCAGCCTCCAGTCGCTGCTGAAACCGAGTTGAAGTCGAGTCGTGCTGAAATAAAGTCTGACCAGCGTGTCAAAGACGAGTTGCAAGCTCAGAGAGAACGGCTGGAGCGCGCTCTGAAAGACGAGGTTGAACAACTCCGTGCTGACAGAGCGGCGATCTCTGAGCCGTCTGCAGAGATCGACTCGTCTGACGTGCTGGCCAAGGCTCTCGCTTTAGTTGAAGCCGCTACAGCTTCTGCTGTTGATGACGAGAATTTGAACGCCAATGCTGAATCCATTGGCGATTCTTTCGACGAAAGCACCTTCTACTCCTCTCGCCATGATACTCCCGAATCTCATCTCGTCTCGCGCATACGTACTGCGTCGCCATATGTACAAGCTCCTAGCGCTCATCCACGAGATGAAGCAAATACGCAGCGGATGAACTCACAGCAACAGCAGCAGCGGCGGCAGCAGCCATTACCTGGCCCTGTCCAGCCTGCACCCGCGATTGAAAAAAGTACTTCTTTGACAAGCAACGCGAATTTGACTTTGCACAAAGATGTACTAGCTAACAACGTTCATCCACAACTTGAAGGCAGTTCACAGCGATCTGGCAATCAACAGCTTACACAGTCAGGTCTAGCTGTTGTTCCTGCTCAAGATCCCAAGGCTGCCCAGCTTGCACCCATGACCGAAAGGAGCAACCATTCCGTAACGAATGCCAGCTCGACTTCGCAGATGAGTATTGTTCCCGGCCTCAACAATTATGTTCAAGCCACAGGCTCCACCCAAGTTCTTGCTAGCCGGCCAGCTGCCCTTAGGCAAGACGGTTCGCGAAATTTTCAGATAGCCACGGGCGGTAACAGGCAAGCTCTTCGCGATTGTGGTCTCGAGACTCCTCCATCTCCTCTTGTCCGAAATCATAATACGCTGCAACCGGTTGCTCCCCAGCCAACGAATCCGACTATCATCAGTGCCTTGGCAGCAGCTTCCTCAGCTACTCATGGCAATGCGCATGCTTCTGGCCACCATAGTGCTATGGCCACACCGGCGCAGGTCCATGCATTACGAACCGAACAGTATGACGCGACAAGTCCTGATAGTTCTTCACAAGGCGGGGGAAGGAGACAGGCAAAAGGGATTGGAAAGAGATGGGAGAAGCAGGAGGAAAGGAAAGAGGAGAAGAAAAAAAGGAAGAAGAAGAGAAAGGCTGACGCGCAAGGTGGTGTTAGTTCGGAGAGCATCCCAGCCATCAAACAGGAGGCCCGATCGCCATCTCCGCTCAACGCCCCTTCTTTCATCCGTCCAAGTAAGCGCGCACGACATGTACAAGAGCAATCTGCAGTTCACGAGTATGCGCCCAGCCACGATACGACACGTGCTCCCGACGTCGGAGTTGAGTATGTGTCCCGTTCAGTTGGAGACAACACCATGCCTACTGCAAACGGAGAACCACAGTATAGCAACAGCCGATACTACGATGAACAAGTGCTGCTAGCCCGAGAAGGGTCTCGGCATCACCAAGGTCATGCTCTCGATCATCCAACCCACTACCTTGCTAGAACGGCTCCAGCGCCACAACCGGTCCCCCAGGTCGTGCTGGCCGACTCACACTCCATTCATTCGCGTCCGTATCGGGACTACCAAGATGGTCTGCGCATGTCAGCGCATGCAGATGGGGAAACATTTATGCCACCCCCGCCACCGCCGGCCAGAATACTAGTTGATGCTTATGGTCGTGAGTATTACGAGCCATCTCATCACATTCCCTCCAGGCTATCTGTGACGTCTTCCTCGAGACACGGAGAGCATGAAATTTTGTACGAGAGAGTTCCTTCGCAAGCCGTTTCTCGTCACCCTATGCCAGGACCCTACGATGACGGTGGTTTGGTCTATTCCGCACCCACACAGGCGTACGCTTGGCCGCGGCGTGTCGTAACGCAGCCCGGCTATATCAATCATGACTACAGAGATGTGCGTCAACGAGAATTCTCTTCGAGGCCTTTACCAGCACAGGGGGACTTTGTGCAAGTCATGACCCCTAATGAACGACGGTTTGGTGAGGATGGCTATAGCATGAGGCCTGCAAGTGCCCGACCGGTTGACGGCGCGCGCTACCCAATGCCTCCCGACTATGGACGTGTTCATAGCGTGCAGCCTGAAGTGCCGGTCGCGACAGAGTACGTGGCGAACATCCAACCTGATAATCGCCGTGACACAGTACAACCATATAGTAGAGGATATCATCCTCCTGCCCCAGTCCCGGACCCGGCCATACAGCGGCCTTATAGTGTACGACCACCAGATCCTTCTCCGAGTGGCCGGGTTCGTGGCGCAGATGACGTTGCGTTCATTGAACGACCTAGCGTTGCTCCTCAGGACATGGTATATGCGAATAGTGTCAGGCGGGAATATTATAGATGAAGGCAAGTTCGGGTCGAGTCAGAGCAAGGTTTGATTGTCTGAACTTGCTGTGGTAATCTGAGCAGCGGTTTCGTTGGCGTGTGGCGAGTCTCTCCTGATTAGATACCCCGGTTTCAAGCCAGACAGCGGTTCTTCATTGTCAATTAAGTTATGTACATATTATATCTAATATTTTTTGTCTTCACAAGGACGAACCTGAGATGGGTTTCGTCACTTGGGAAGTCGAAAAATGCTTATGCGCTTCGTCTAGCTTTGTCTTGAGTTTCTCAGATTTCCATGATTGCATTCAACTTGTGTAGGCAGCAATTTGCTGCGAAGTCAAGTCAATCAGCCTATGGTGAACTTCCGTGGCACTGCTATGCATTCAGTCAATCAAGTTTGGCCTTTGAGCAGCTCGTCATTTAGCATCTAAAAGCGCGTGATCTTGAGATGCTCATCCTCCTGTATTCCCTCAACTTTCAACTTTCAAGGCATGGAAAACAATAGCACGTAAACTCCAGCCTAGTCATTGTTATTCCTTCCGATTTCCGTTGCAATGCCTTTCATCATGAGAGAAAAACCGGATCATGTGTCGCGACTCACGACGCAACGCGCCAGGGACCTCAACACAAGTTCAGCAAAAATAAAATTCCATTCCGCTGCAGGGCCAGAATACAATAGTTCATGGAGACTTCTCTCGCGAAGCCTTTCCGGGCTGTAATTACATACATACCTACTATAGGTAGTTTATCAGGCACGTCGCTGCGAAGGATGAACTCCTCGGGTCGCACCGATGCCTTAACTTTTAGTAATAAAGGATTATGTACATACGGAGATTCATTCTATGTACACATATGTATGTACCTACGTAGATACATGTACTCATTGATCACGAGTTCCGGTCGGGTTTGGGAAGGAGGAAACGCACGACAATACAAGGAAGATGGGAAAGTTTTTCTGTGTAGTTAAAGTGACGGCACAGCATGTACGGCTTCAATATGAAGAGACCGAGTGAAACGAAATCAAAGTGCGTGACGCGTGATCAAGAAAGTCCTTGTCTCTTGCTCAACATGTTGTACATCACCGAGTCAATGACATAACGTGTCTGATGGCAAGATTGAGACACCGAGTAAGAACACGGGCACATGTTCGCCAAGGCCATCTCCCATGAAAATTGCAACCTCTGTTT
This sequence comes from Claviceps arundinis, assembly GCA_018360175.1. Classification (NCBI taxonomy): domain Eukaryota; kingdom Fungi; phylum Ascomycota; class Sordariomycetes; order Hypocreales; family Clavicipitaceae; genus Claviceps; species Claviceps arundinis. The sequence goes on along the minus strand of SRPS01000060.1, from coordinate 105,112 downwards.
ATGCAAAAGACGAAAGCAAAGAACCATAGTTTTCTCAACTCGATCGCCATGGGATTCAATATAAATACGCAGCGGGCCAACGCCGAGCATAGTTTCCTCTCTGACCAAGACGACTTCCAATGATATTGTCACCTCGACGTTCGCTTTGGTGCACATGATTGCTTCACGTTCCCATTTTTGATACGGAAAACACACCATGAGGTCCCGAGGACCGTCTATCCGAGACAGGTCATCCTTTCTATCCATCTCATGCACCGAGCACACCCGACTTTTGTTTGTACCCAATGGTAGGACATTTTGTCTAAACTCCTCAGACTCCAAGTCTAAATCCATCATCGCCTTGCGATTCCTTCTCGCCAAGAAGACCAGAGAAGAAGACGTGATTAGAAAGGCCAGAAAAGCACCAAAACGAAAAAAAAAGTAAAGGAACCCCCCAAAAAGGAAAAGAGGGCCTTCTCCCTACTTCTTCGTTGCGTCCTTCTCAACCAGGGCACCCACGCCTAAGTTCCGCCCCACGGCCACCTTGATCTTCTTCCCCTCGGCCGGATCCCTGCCCACCTCGCCCACCGCGTCACCCTCATCGACGGCCTCCTCCTGAGATGCCTCCTCCAGCTCGTCCTTATCGAGCTGCGCCTTTATGCCAGACAGGTCCAGGCGCATGCAGAAGGCGTCCTCACCGTCGGCGTAGTACTTTGCTTCCGTCTTTTCATTCGCAAACTTAAGCGTATATTCGTAGAGGTGTCGAGCCGCCGTATTGGAGACGCGCACGTGAAGGGAAACGTATTTCGCGTTGTACGACTCAACCATGGCGAGTTCTAGGCGCGCGTTGTGTCAGTGCATACACGGTTCTGTGGACGAGCCCAGGGCAACAGCAGCAGCAACAGCAGCAGCAGCAGCAGCAGCAGCAGCAGCAGCAGAATAACATAATATCAAGAGACGAAATATCTCGTAGTAGGCATAAGAAGAGTCGAGAAGCAAAAAGATGGAGCAATATCGTTCTCCGAGGGACCTCAAAGTGTCCCGGACCGCAAATATTTCCTCCTGCCTCATTGAGGAACACCCTCGCGCGCGAAAAAGGTAACACACACAACACGACAAAAGCGCAAAACCCAAAGGTCAAGCCTCAGATCAGAAGGAAAATCGACTCACGGCTCTGCCTCATCAACTTCTCCGCGATTCCCAATCGCCGATGTGTCCTCATCACACTCAAACTCGTCACATGTCCATGCGGGATCCCATCCGCAGGGTCCTCCTCCATCTTGGCGAGCACGTAGCCCACAATCTTGGGATACTCGTAGGGCCCCTTGCGCGGCCGCGACACATCCACGGCGACGTAGCTCAGCTGCGGCCACGAGAGGGCATGGTAGAGGTAGTATTTCAGGAAGTAGTTTTCGGGGAGGTTCTCGAGGTTGGCGTGCTGGATGAGGGGGAGGTCTTCGATGGTAAGGACGCGGATGTCCATGATCGGAGAGGGGACTCCTGGCCGGGGTGTTCGTGTTGGTGGAGGGAGAGGGAGGGTCACAGGTGAGCACTGAGAGCGCGGGATGGAGGTGGTCGTTGCGGTTGTGCGGTGGTGGGCGGTTTCACGGGATGGGATTTTGGTGTTGACGGGACCTCTGCTCGACAACGGCTGTGGCCTGTGGGGGTGGTTCGAAGTTGCAAGTACATATTGTATGTACTCCGTACGTAAGTACCTGGGTACCTAATGTATGTACACATATCGAAGGCCGTTTCTCTCTAACGAATCCAACACAACTTCAAGTGTCATTTTTAACCAAACTTCGCAATTGAGCTACTTCTATCCCCTTTTCCACCATACCATGCATCTTTTGATCGTACTGTGGCCCGGCCGGCGACTGTGTACCAAGTCAGCGTCTCAAGAACTGCTGAAGCATATGAGGAAGGTCGCATAACTTTTCACCCGAGTATGCCGTTGAAGTCGTCGTGGGCGGCAACTCGACGCAGGTTGCAGACGCAGTTCAAGACTCAAGCAGGATCGAGCCCGACAGGCAAAGGCTACGGCGCTGGACCTTGAAACGTACTGAGAGATGCACATGTTCATCACAGTCCGATCCTGAGCGAGACTCCAGACCACGACGCACATCGCATGTTGACTCGAGACCGCAATCCAGTCGATTCCATGACACTGTCATCCATCCGCACAAGTTGCAAAGATGTCTTGTCTTTATTTCATAAAGTACACTGTATATCAAAGAACGTCGCTTCCAAGGCCCGCAAAGTCGCACACACACCCCTTGCGCCATGCCGTACGTGATGCGCCCTACACATGGCATCCATCTACTTTACCCGCCACCACCCCAAAGCATGGTGCTCGCCCCCATGATTCACCTCTACTCTCTCTACTTGGGCTCATTCCCACCCTTCCATGCTGCCACTTGTAGTGCTATTATATGACCACCCTTAGGCAGCACCCGAATCCAGAGAGTGATTTTAACTTCGACTTCCCAAATCCCTCCCCCCCCTACTGATCCGTGGGCTTCTTCAACCGAATGACAAGATCCTTGAAGAAATCGTCCTTCGTACGCGGCCCCCTCAGCGGCGTCTCCTTGACTCCATTCTCCGCAACCTTGGGAGCGGAGTCGACAGCGGCCCCCTTCTCAGTAGAACCTGCCTCGATCGGTGAGATCTCAGCGGCCTTCTCAACAGAACCTGCTTCGGCTGGCGAGGTCTTGGCAGCGGTGGCAGCGGTGGCAGCGGCGCCATTCTCCGCAGAACCCATCTCAGCCGGCGCGGCCCCAGCAGCAGTGGCAGCAGCAGCAGCAGCCTCGGCAGCCTTCTTAGCCTTTTTAGCCTTCTTCTTCTCCTTCTCCTCCTGCTTCTTCTTCTTGGCAGCCTCTTCCGCAGCGCGAGACTCGGCACTACCGCCAAACTGCGCCTTCCATTCCGTCACCTTCTTGTCATCAATGCGGGTAAATAGATAGGCGGCCTTGCCGATCTTGTGGCCGCTCTTGAGAACTTCGGGGGTCCAGATGTCCGGGATGTGGGCGAGCGATGTGTTCAGCTGCTTGCAGATAGACTCGGACGTGGAAGGCATGTATGGCGAGGCAAGAGAGGCGAGCAAATGGCAGAGGTTGAGGGCAAGACCAATGACAGTGTTGGTTCGCTCGGGATGCTCTACTAGGTTGGCGTTGTCGAGCCTGTACTGTAGTAAGGCGTTACCCTCGGTGCTGATCTCCATGAGTTTCCTCACACCGGCGCGAATGTGCACTTTTTCCAACTCGTCCACGTATTCTGCCAGGAGGGTATTGACGCGGGCAATCCACGCGGGGAAGTCAAATGTGTCGTCGGTGTAAGAGGCCGAGAAGTCAGGCACGGTGCTGTCGCATTTGGCGTTGACGAATTTGACGATTCGGTTGACAAAGTTGCCAAAGTTGGCCAGCAATTCACTGTTGTTGGAGAGAACAAAAGCCTGCCATTCGAACTGGGTGTCCGCCGTCTCGGGCCGGTTGGACAGGAGGTAGTACCTCCAAACCGACGGGGAAATACCAATGTCCCTGACTTGGTTGCCAAAGACACCGACGCCTCGTGACTTGGAGAATTTTCCGTTCTCGTAGTTGAGGTATTCTGTTGTCGACAGGTGGTTCAGCATGGTCCACTTCTCGCCAGTTCCAATTTCCGAACCGGGAAAAATGACAGTGTGGAAGGGAACATTGTCCTTGCCCATAAACTGGTAGAGCGAGACATCGTCCGGGTTCTTCCACCATTTCTCCCACTGGTCCGTGTAGTTGGCAGTGATGGAAGGGTAGCCTATGCAAGCGTCGAACCACACGTAGATGACCTTCTTCTCGTAGCCAGGCAGCGGAATGGGGACACCCCACTTGAGATCACGGGTAATACTCCGACCCTCGAGTCCCTTGGTAAGCCACGACTTGGTGATGGCAGTCCCGTTTGCGGGCCAGCCATACTTTTTGTGCGCATCCTCGAACCACTCCTCAATGGAGGGCTGAAGCTCATTAAGCTTCAAGAAGATATGCTTGGTATCGCGCGGTACAGGTTGCGCGCCGTCCACTTTGCATCGGGGCTTGATCAGCTCAAACGGATCCAACAGACCGCCACACTTGTCACACTGATCTCCTCTCGCATCGTCATAGCCGCATTTCGGGCATGTCCCCTCGACGAATCGATCGGCGAGGTAGCCGTCGTGTTTCTCGCAATAGGGCTGGGTTGTCGTGCGTTCCTCGAGAAGCCCATTCTTGTGTAGTTTCAAAAAGATGTCCTGGACAATCTCCGTCTGCTTTTCCGTCGTGGTCCGTCCAAAGTAGTCGAAGCCAATCTCGAACCAATCGTAGACTTCCTTGTGCTTCTTGTGGAACTCGTCGCAGAGCTGCTTAGGCGTCTGACCCGTCTCGAGCGCCTTGGTCTCGGTCGCGGTTCCGTACTCGTCTGTTCCGCAAATGTAGAGTGTGGGACGGTTGCGAAGTTTGCTGAAGCGCGAGAAGACATCGGCACTGAGCACGCTGCCCACTACGTTTCCCAGATGGGGCACGTTGTTGACGTAGGGCAGTGCAGAGGTGATAAGGATGTTCTTCTTGCCCTTGACGGGAAGGATGGGGGTTTCGACCGGCATTACAAAGAGGAGTTCTGCACGCGAATTGGGATTCTTGCGTGGTTTGGTCTTGCCTGGTAAGGAGAGTTTGAGTTGGATCTGCGGGGCGAGAGGAAGAGATGAAGAAGGCAGTCAACGGGACTGACTCATCCGCGATTTCTGAATTCTGCAGGTAGCGCCATCTGCGCAGTGCATGGAGGGGTCGTGACCGTCGTATTACATCCAGTTACACGTTTACAACTCACAAATCAGTCAAGTCAATATTGCTTTTTTGTCGTCGCAAGGCTGCAGATAGAGCACCAGTCGGCTGCATCTTTTGTTCCTCTTTTTCCTTCCGCATTACAAGGTACCTAGCTCATCGTGACGTCTGCTTAAGAAACGGTCGCTGAAGCCTGAAACTCCCCGCGTACAAGCCTCATATCAAAAGGTACCCCGCCACGGAGGTCCACAAGTTCACAAACACCACCCATTTACTTGCAGACTTGCGCCCACGATCAAACAAATTCCTTCCCTACGATGGCAGCGCCCACAATCTCACCTCTCGAAATTCTCTATATCCAGCGGGAAACACCTAGTGCCCTCACAATCAGATAAAGAAAGAAAGAAAAGGAAAAACGAATCTGCACAATGTCCTCACCAGACCCCTTCGACTCCATCCTCAACCTCGAACAGACCTTCTACCAGCAGGGCTACACCCAAGGTCTCGCCGACGGCGCTCAGGCCGGTCGCACCGAAGGCCGCCAGTTCGGCATGCAGACGGGTTTCGAGAAATTCCTCGAGAGCGGCCGCCTCGCCAGCCGGGCCATCATCTGGGCCAATAGGATGCCCCCGGGGGTCACGGCCTCGGAGCAGGAGCAGGATGCGCGCGATGCCGCCACAGCTACAGCTACGCCGCCTTGCTCGCTGCCGTCACTACCGCGCAATGCGAGGCTGCACAAGAATGTCAAGATGCTCTATGCGCTGGTGGAGCCCGAGACGTTATCGACAGAGAATAGTGACGAGGGGGTGCAGGACTTTGATGATCGGGTGAAGAGGGCGCAGGGGAAGGCCAAGGTGGTGGAGAGGATGGCCTCATGATTTGATAAGAGGGGGTGTTGGAGTTGCTTTGGGTTATGGCATGTTCAAGTGGCGGGTGTGCTTGAGTGTGCTGGGTTCACGATACCACTACGGAGTTATGATTCTTTGATTTATTCATTTTTAGACGTTGGCGAAGAGTATAAGGGAATAGTGTCAGTTCATGTCACAGAGAAACAACCAGTCGGCCAACGACAAAAACGAGGCCTCAAGAAATGGTAACCACAAAAGAAAGAAGGGAATAATTCTCCCAACGTCTAAGGTCTATGACCCCCACCGCGATCCTCTATGTACAGAATTCGATCGCTGCGCATCATCCTCTCCTCCCCACCCATTTTACTCAAAACTCCGGCAAGGGTATCTATACACCTCAAGTTAGCACATCTCAACTCCAACCAGCGCAGCCTGCACTCCTAGCCGCTGAAGCTCCTCCGCTTTCGCCATTACATAATACCCATTGCCATGGCGGAACCATACCAAAGAAAGAAAACAGAAGGGCGTAGTAGAATCAAGAACTCACCGTTCCGGATAGGACCGCTCCTCAGTCATCTTATACTCATACACAGCCCACTTCCCCCCCACCAAGCTCTGCCCACTCGGCAGCGGCGGCAGCCCATTCACAAATACATCCTTGGTGACATCTCCCGTCGCCATCTCCAAACACTTAGCCAGCCCCATCTTCTGACCCTCCTCCTGGACCTTGACAAGCTGCTGCGCACCCGCCTCCCCAATCAGCTCCACCTTGGGGCTCGCTGCGCTGCCGAGAGTCAACAAGCCCGCCACGTCGGCCTGCTTCATGACGCTCAGTCGAGGGTAATTTCTGCGGTGGTCGCGCTTCCAGTACGGATTGTTGGCGATATCGCCGGCGGGTATGGTAACGGGGTCTTCGAACGCGGCTGGGTCGTTGCTCCCAGGGGCGGGGTTACGGTAGTAAGGGTTCAGGGGGACGCCGTTCGAGCGGTTAGGATCGAGGGCGAGGGCTCGGCGGATAGTTTCCCATATTCCTGTTGATTGGAGGGTTTGTTTCTAGGCAGGGAACACCAGGTCAGTCTAGGAGAAGAGGCAGGCGCGGAATGAGTATATGTACCTGTGCGATAGAGACAACGCCTCCAGCGGCCTTGGCTACGGCCTGAGCAGACATTGTGGCGTTGCAATGGAGTGGAAAGTCGGGATGGTCGGTTCGGGGCAGATAGTAGCTCGTCCGGGTGGTGGACGTTGACGATGCGTTTCGAGGTTGCCGGGCCTCGAGTGTAGCCGATGCTTTGCCGGCGGCGCGGGCCAAAGGCACGTGACGCCGGTTGGTACATCATTCCCGGGGTACCTAATGCATCTACCTATTCCGAACTTCTGAAGTTCTGATTGATCGAGAAGTGGTTGAGAATGCGTGGCTGCGCCCTAGGCCTGACCATCCATTGCTGCTTATTGCTGGAAGTCCATCTGACTTACTGCAGGAAGTCAAAGTACCTACGGCTTTCCGGCAAATGTGTCAGTCGATAAGGTACTTGGCGATGTTCCTAGAGAGGAGTGAAACTGGCCCACCACTAGCGATGGCGTCTCCTTCCCAGTACTTGTCGACTGTTCGACAATTCACACTGATGATGTTCCGTGAGGAATGAGCGAGTATGGCGTTCATAAATTTGTTTGAAAACGGCAGCAATGCGTTTGTCTTCCCTTGTCCTGCTGATAAACTTAACAGCAACGTCGCTGAAGTTATCTGTCTTCTCTTCTGCCTTAGTCGCGTAGGTATTTGACGATGTATGTATGTAGTTGATCACAACTTCAGCCAAGGTACGTATCTCCAGTAGCATGACGTCGCTGAAGTTATCTGTCTTCTCTTCTGCCTTAGTCGCGTAGGTATTTGACGATGTATGTATGTAGTTGATCACAACTTCAGCCAAGGTACGTATCTCCCGTAGCATGGGAGCGTGTACTTAAGAGATGGGCCACTCTTCACTCTTCAGTCTGGTTCAATGGGGCTATGTGAGCTGGAACTACAACCAGATCAAGCTTGTTCTCTGCAGACCACAATTCTATATCCGACGTCGGCCAGACTTCGGACCACCGTGACAGACACACATGAAATAAAGTCTTTTATATTGATCCTCGATTACGAGAGAAACCAAGCTCCAATTCGCTAAAACTAAGAATAGAGAAAAAAAAACTGATTCTCTTCACGCAAGCTTCACAAATATCATAGCATGAAACGGTGACAGAAAACGACAACGCAACGCAACCTACCATTCCATCCCATCCCAGCTTCATAATCACAAACCAGACACTTTACAAATCACCTCTTCAGTTCCCTCACCAAAGCCTTCACCCTATCCGCCGTAGCTACCGGATTTCCCGGCTCCGCAACAAGGACCTTGCCCGTCTTGTCCACGACAAAGACACCGCGCTGCGTGCCCTTGGGATGTTTCTTCATGCCAATAGCCGCAATGAGGGTCGACTTGGGGTCACAGAGAAGCGGATATGGCAAGTTCTTCTTGGTGTGAAAGGTCGTGTTGGCCTTTGGTGAGTCCGTGCTGAGGCCGTAGATGGCGAGACCGCCGGCAGTAAGCAACGTGTAGGCGTCGCGGAATAAGCAGACTTGGGTGGTACCTAAAAAAAGGCATCAAAAGCAATTAGCATATAGAGTAGAGCATTCGTTTCCGCGTGATCCCCTTCTCCTTGCACATTGCGTCAATCTTTGGTTGATCACCCTTCTCTTTCCATTTCTGGGGCTCCTTTGTTTCTTTCGCCTGTTCCGTGTTCGTCTGGCCTGACATGTAAAAAGAATCAAAATAAAATTCATATAAGACTTACAACCCGGTGTAGAGGCCTTGGGATAAGTAAACACCACAACTCCACTGCCACTCTCCTCTACCAGTTCCTTCAAAGTCGTCTTTTTGCCGTCGTTTATTTCGATCTCGCCACCAAATCCATCCAGGTCAATGACATCACCCACTGCGACTTTCTTGGCTGCTGCTGGACTGGCAGCGTCGGTATCAGCAGCGGCAGCAGGGGGAGAAGCGTCCTTTTCAGGCTGAGGCACCACAGCCTTCTCCTCCTCTTCTGTTTCGTCCTCCTCCTCCTTCTTCTTGCTGGCAGCAGCCTTAGCCTTGGCCTTGGCCTTTACACCAACCTTGGCCTTTGAGGCCGCCTTATCCGCACCATTGACGCGGGAAGTTTTCTTCAGGGGAGGTGCCGGCGCGGGAGGCGGCAGAGGAGCCTTTCGCTTGCGTAGCTCGACAGGCATGTTTGTCTTTATGTAGTATTTTCCTTTTTCCTTGCTTCGGGGGTTTAAAGGGCGGGAAAAACAAGAGTGAAGATTGCGGCTGAGGGCGGGGGTTTTTGATATGGCGGAAGGGGATCAATATACATAGGGCCCTTGTGCCAACTGAAGTATGCGGAGCCACAGTACGGATATGATGGGATATGGGAAGGGATTGAAGTGAAGGGTGGTGGAAGAGGAAGGAAGAGGTCGAAAAGGGGGAGACTGAAAGGAAGTTCTGTGCGTTTTAGGGGGCAGCGCAAAGCCGATGGTCTATCTGGTCGCAAGAACAACAACAACAACAACAACAATAACGGCGGCAAAAGCAGCAAGCAGCAGTCAAGCTTGTGGACCTTCTCGTCCTGTGGGATGCGGTGCCGGAAACGAGGGGCTGGAGCTGGGGATCAAACGAGCAGCTTCTTAGCCGAAAGGAACCCAACTTGCTTTTTCTACTCGTGCACGCGTGGTTGGTTCATTGGTTCAAACTTCACGGGGTGATTCATGGCGGGTTCGCGGTGCGAATCGTGCGAATCGTGCGAATCATCACGTCGCACAAACGCGGGACGACGTCGATTCCGTCCCGCGCTGTTGTGCTGGTGTAGAAGTCTGATTCAGAACGTACATAGATGATAGGTGCCTACATATGTACATTTGCAGTTTTCTGCCATTCTTTTCAGCACCAGTCGCTAGCCCAGCTCACTGAACACCCGGTTCAAGGCTCAAGAGCCCCTACTAGGTTTCTCTAGCTGACAATTATCAGCTGTTTTGAATCAGTTAAATAGCAGATACATAGCAAGTTGCAGCGCCGGACCCGTTCGGAAGCTTTCTTTGCGCAAAGCGCGTTTATTACGGCGTCTCCTCAAGGCTCAAATCAACACCCGCTTTCTCTCTCTCCGCGCGCTTCGTTCCGTGATTTGCCGTTTTCCCAACTGAGGTCACTGCTCCGCCCGTGCAGTTCCGTGGCGTTTGCGACATCGCTCAGACACCCAACAAAAAAACCACCGCGCGAACAAACGCAAGCGCATACAGAACATCGCCAACTGCCTTGAGTTTTGGCAAAGCAACTCGGCCTCAATGGACCCTCGAGTAGGTCTCTATCCTTTCGTCCCTCGCGACAAAACCACGAGGCGTACCGTCACACACATTAACTACGGCTACTAACCTCCTTATTCTTCTTCTGCAGAGACTCTACACACCCGGTGCGGCTTTTACCATGGCCATACTGGTGATAGTGTAAGCAGCATCCCACTGACATGCCACTCTCGTCAATCCGCTCTCGTCCTGGCATATTACATACAAGGCATATCATATCATTCACGACCAGTACATACTACAAGGCTAATGGCGTCTTATTACTCAGATACACACGGTCGTGCATTCGACAAGCAAGAAGGGAAACACGGCGAAGTTAGCGCGCAAGAATGAATCATAAAAAGCCTCTCTGTTATCTTGGCAGCCTCTGTTTCCACAAGTCTGCGTATGTGCGTGCGTAAATCGAATATATGTTAAAAGCCATCGAAACTCCCATGCTATGTACGTCCACCATGCACGACCCACGCCCGTGTAGTAATTCCCATCGTCCAGTACCGAGCCCCTTCTTATGAAAGGAGTTGATTGCTATCTTTTGCGCCTTTCAAGCTCCTGGCTATCCGTCTTGCTCTCAGAGTTTTGATGACCGCCAACCGTTGTAAAAAAAAATCACTTCCACCACTGTAACTTCAATAAGAAAGAAAGAAAAGCAAATAGAGGGGGACTGACATGTCCAACATATAACAGGAAAAGGAGATTAAAGAAAAGTGTTACGTCAATCCATACCCATGAACCAGACTTATCTATTGTCGAGAACCGTGTCTCGACTCAGATGGTATGAAAAATGGGGGAAGAGGGGGCATCTGATGCGGAACTTTCGCATTCACTTCATCCCGGACAGAATGCAATGTCCATGTATATATGTGTATGCCGTTTCTCCACAAACGTGTAGAAGTCTTTGGAGATGACATATAGTCCTCGTAGCAGCCGGCTCTTCGCGAGCCCGAAGAATATCATGCCGTACGGGATGATGGTCCCCGGGATTAATCAGCGTGCCGGCGCTCTATGTCTTGTCCTTCGGCTTTCGTCTGGTGGAGGAAACGCATGACATACTCATACGTCAACATCGTAACCGTGGCAGCCGGTACGGCACGCATCATGTTAGTCCCCAAGCCCGCGTAAAAGGCTCGCCAGCCCTCCTCTCGCAGAATAGTCCTAAACGTCACCACAATGCCCTTATATTTGCGATTGTCGATTGTTACAGCGGTCTTGCGCTGGCTGTGAGCAGAAATGCCAAGTCCCTGGAGGTATTGTTCTCCTGCTAGTGGTCGTCGCTGGGTCTGGAGACGCGTTCGAATGACCTCGTGTGGGTACGTGGCGCTGCTTGCCAGAATCTTGGACAGCACCGAAGCGGATAGGATGCCGAACCACTGTGCTTCGCCTGAGCCTTCGCCCATTCCCTCGCCCGTGAACTTAGTTTTGAGATACTCGTAGGTGGGGAATTGAACAGCCACGTGAGTTAAGCCAAGGAGAGCGGGTGTAAGTCCAGAGTAAAACGACACCAACCCCTCGGAATAGTACATCTGTTTAGCGGCGTCGAGAGTCGATCGATAATGCCCGGAGGATCCTCGCGTCGATCTAGACGTTGGTGCTTTATTCGGTCCGGGATACATGCATTGGGCGGCAAATTCGGCTGTCGGTGAATGGGTCTGTGACATGAGTCGGGTCTTGATGACCCAAATGGGGTTCGTGACAATTGTGCTGCTCCCTCCGGCAATGATGGAGGACCAGAAACTAATCAGATGAGGGTTGTCTAATCCTCGATACGTCAGTATGCTCGGTGCTTCTGGCAAAGATATTGCAGGTAACAACATACCATAATGCTGGGCCAACCGAACTTTGCTCTTGTTGTAGATGGTAAACCAAACAGCCCATGTAGGCAAGTAGCCCATGACAATCGGACCCAGACCGCGATACATGCCTCGGATTCCTTCCTTCCTCCAAATCACACTGGCTGTTCCCACTAGTCCATTGTACATCTTGGGTTGGCCAACGTGACGGCCATCCTGGAAGACTCTCATGATGCCCTGCGCCTGAAGTTTGGTCTTGATGACATCGAGGGGACAAGTCACGACGCCAGACGTGAATCCGCCTACTGCGCCAGCAAAGGCATTGAACTGGGTGTCGGATGCGGATGCGGCCCATTTCTGCAGGGGGGTTAGAGTCACCGTTTCTTGCATTGGAAAGTCGGCCGTAGGTCGATATGAGCTTGTTGCATGTTCTGCTGACGACGATACCGTGCCTGGGTCGGCAGATTGATTGTGAGACATTACACGCCGGCACGGAAAGATAATTTGGTCGTGGCGTCGTTGGCGCGATTCGAAAAGCTGGATCAATATTCGAGGGGTATTTGAAGTTCGAGTAGGGCTATGCGAGTACGACCAGGGGCGTCAATTAGGCGCAAGCCTACGGTTTGATATCTTCTCAGGACAAATGTAAACCTCCTCCCCGCAAGTTCGGTCGCGTTATCGTTTTCCAAGGCGTCTGCAGCAGTCAATCCCACAGGCCGACCAGGCCAATACGGGGGCGGGGCAGCGCCCTAACTTGTGCTGGTAGGTTGTTGTTTCGTTCGTGAGATACCGTGAGAAAACCGCACCAGCCGTGTCAAGTATGTAAATCAACTGCTCACGTCGCGATCGTGATCGAAATCGCAATCGTAACCGACGTCAGAGGCGCTGCGCGTGATCATTTGTGCCGACGCCGGGACTGAAGGGACAAGGCGGAAACTGCGGGGAACGCAGGTGATACGCTCCCTCTCGCAGAGACCGTTTCCGACCTCTCCCACCTAGCAAGCACCACTGGCCATCGACTTTCAACAGGCGCGGATTGGACAGGCGTACACGCCCGCTGTGTTACAGGAGGCTTTTTACGGCAATGGCGATATCACGGCGGCCAAGCAGGCGTGGTAATTGCTCGATTCGGGGTGACGATCACGGGGGGTAATGGAGGGAGGAAGGAGGAGAAGGAGATAAATTGGGAATGAAGGAGCTTGCTGCCTGTGGGACCGCGGCACTGCGCAGCTGTGGAGTCGCACACACTTTCAAGTTTCACCGTTGAAGTCGGGTCCGGACCAAGTGTAGTTCCAACTTCCAACCCTGCCATCAATTGATGCGCTCTCACTCTGTTGGCTTGCAGAAGATCTTCTTCCGTGAACAGAGTATGTAGGGGGCTCGATTACGGATCAGCTGTGTGCCTCATCAAGTAAGAAGCTCTGCGTAAGGCTGGAAGCTGAAAGGCGGGATTCCAGAGCCCGGTCGCATGCCCATTCACCCACTCGCGCGCGATTGTTGGACGGAATGTAATCCGGAGAACTGCTCTGTCACATATCGACTTCAAGACGCCTATTTATCTTCCCAGTTCCCACCTTAGCTACCGGATTCTCTTTTCCGAGTTTCTGATCCTGCTACCCCCGGAGAGACAGTCCCCTACCTCTTGCGCTCGCCGCTGCGCAACAGGCATTTGGTCGCCATCCCTCAATTGTTCGCAAATCTATCACGACTTTCCCCAACAAAGGGTCACGCGAGCTTAATGCTTAATGTACTCCGTAGAACCTTGTGATAGGTCAGTTTGAATCGCAAATGGCTGTCATCCGCTCTGCGTCACGTGTGTCCGCCCCCCACCGTTTTGTCGCCGCTCCTCAATCACGTGACTATACCAAACCTCCCACCCCCCAATCACCGTCGCCGCATTTCGCGCATCCCCGGCGAAAAGAAATGCACTGATGCAGTCTGGGGCCACTTGCTCAATTGAACACTCTCTTGGATTCCAACCGCAAAGACAACATCCGACGTCCTCGCCGACACTACCGCCCATCATGACGCTGGTCGGCTACTCTCTCGCTCCGTTCATCCTGCGACGCCCCTGGCTGACCAAGCTGTTCACGCCGGCCGCACTCTGGTACGCAAATGCCGCTGGTTACAGGAAGCTGGGATTGAGGTAAATGAGCACCCCTCGTCTTTCCCTGAACTTGAATACGCTATGCGGACCCAATGGGAGCGCAGTACATGCATCGACCATGGAAGATGGAAATGCCGAAAAACTGAGGGGGAGTCACACAACTGGATTGATCCTGGCACGCATCTCTTGCGGCGCGCATGGCATCGAATGACAATGAACAAATGACGTCTTTCTGCAAGTCTCAAGGCCACGCAGTGACTAATTACGGGTTTCTTCATCATATAGATACGACGACCTCTACGAAGAGGAGCGCGAATCCGTCCAAATCGCCCTGCGACGTCTCTCCCCCAAGGAAGCCTACGATCGAATTTACCGTCTCCGCCGCTCCATCCAGTGTAGTTACCAGCACAAGCTTCTGCCCGAGGACCAGTGGACCAAGGCAGAGGAGGTACGATTATCAAACTTTGCCCTTCCATCCCTCGCCACCTCACTTGCTTTCTTTGTCTTTCTGGCAATATGGGAGCATAGTCGTATGACTTGCCTACTAACGCGTTGGATCAGGATATTCCCTACCTCAAGCCCCTCATCGCTGAGGCTGAGGCTGAACTAGCCGAGAAGGACGCCCTGGACTCCATGACTGTTTCCAAGTAAAAAAGTAGGAAGATATGGATGGAAAGAGGGGGTCAAGACAGGTTTTCTTGGAGAAGGCAAAATGAACCAATGAATCCCCAAATAGAAAGCAAGATGGAGAGGATAGGATGAGAGAAGCCGGGAAGAGAGAAATGGGAGGACGAGAATAACTCATGGAGAGCGGGTGTTTGTGTTAATCATTATGCTGCTGTGCCACAGGGGACGAGAGAGTAAATGCCACTTTGGTTGGGACTACTTCACAGTCCCGTGTACACCTATTCCTACCACTTATAGATATGACCTTGTCTGACATATTCAATGCTCGCCGTGGCATGCCATCTCAGCCATCCTGTCCCTCCTCTTCCACTCCTTCGGCAGCGCTTGGCTCTTCCTGCCTCCCGGTTCCTTCTTCGCCTCTCATCCGTGACCCGTGCTTTACTCACCTCTCTGCAATCATTATCCAAGTCAGTCCGCTCGAAGACTAACTTAAGTCAACCCCGGAATTCCCAGTGACAGAAAAAGACCATTACGTGCTCCCTCCATCACCACAAATCCTGTTGGACCATGGCGGAGGCTCATAAAGTGTCTTTTGCGCCAGTCATGGGCTCATAGCCATCGGCCTCTTCGAAGTTCAAAGCACGGAGCGGAGGACGTTTCTAGGCATAGTGACGGACAATTAGAAACGCTATGTGACAGGTCACCACAGCATGGCACGCGTGTACGCTGTTAAGCACATTCGAAAAGCTTAATAAAGAAGAAAGTTTGTAGGATAGTTAAAAAAGAAAAACATATCATTAAACCTTGTATCAACCACCTGCCAAGGGCATACTCAAACCTTGGTGTAGTACATTACAAACAATCCCATCATTTGATATTTTCCTTCCTTGACTGTTACCATTCAGCTCTTGAAAACCATTCATACCTTACCTCCCACATCCATCTCTCAAAGTCGGATGTCTGCGGAGTACCAGCAATTCTCCGTAGCGGGAACGAGCAATACCCATCACTGCGCCCTTTTCCCCAGTCTCCAAATCGACTACTTCAGGCCGAATGGGTGCGCACTATCCAGTGCACACAGCATATGGCTCCATACCTTTCCTCTTGTATTCTCCTGGTTACCATTCCCTCCTCGTCATCTCTTCCTTTTCTCCTCGTTTTCTCTTCGCGATCTCCTTGTGATCTCCTCGTCATCTCCTCATTTTCTTTTCGTGGACTCCTGGTAATCTCCTCGTCAAAGATGTATTATCGTGGGCATTATCCATTATCCTCTGGCATTGTGAGACACATGCCTCACGCGACAATCGGTTTTACATGCGCTGATAGAACAATAGGTAGGCAACTTTGTTGTTGTCTCGGCTGGTGTCGTTGATATGCTTCTTCTCGCTGCTCACCTTACTCGTGCCATTGACGGAGCCGTTGGGTTTCTTGTTTCCACCGCTCGAAGCTGTGACTTGCTTCCATCCGTCTTCATCGCCTGCGTTCTCGTCATTCATGGCATGATATCGATTGGCAGAGGCCCCGCCGGCCGGAGAATCTCCCCGTGTGTCCTTGGCATCCTCCTCCGATCCGATCCTCGCGACCTCATCGCCGTGGATTCGGCGAAGGACAGTATCGTCCATGCGAATCCATTCTCGGCCGTCTTGCCTGCGAACGTCAACTGTGTAATGGCCGCCGCTGGCATTCTTGCCGTGGTGATATACAACGCTGATGAGCTTGTATCGAGGCATTGGGCCATTGCCATTCATCTTGCGAAATTGGCGTGAGAGTGCTTCACGTGGAATGTCAAGCTCCAGGGGATAGCCAATCTTTTTCCAGATCTTTACGGTGCCATGACCTTCTGCATCAAACTGGAAGCGCTTCAAATGCAGGATGAGAACAGGAGGCAAAGACTCGATGAACACTTGTTTGATAGCTGTCGCGTCTTTGCGCAGAGGCGAGTGGAAGTCTCCGTGTAAATGTTCAGGTTTGGTCAGGCCGCGAAGAGCATCCGTTACATTCCGGATAAGCGGCGAGCCAATGTCCAATTGGAGTGGCTGGTAGGGCTCTGTGGTGATGGAGTCTTTAAGCCCGGGTACCCGTAGCTCTGATCGCAAGAGACCACCAAAAATCTTTGTGATGGGTGTAGACGAACTAATACCCGACGAGCGAGTGACTGCAGCTTTTTGCTTGGGTCCAACTTCGAGCCAATCTCCTGTCACTTCCGACCCTTCGAGCACGTTTGGCCCAGGAAGGGCACCTGCTGCAGGCTTTCCGTCTTTGCCGTTCAACGACTTGTTCATGAGATAAGTGCATTCATCGTCAAGGGTCTGAAGCAAAAAGCCGAGAAATTCCTCGGCATCTTGCTGGTGGCCGTGCTGTTGTGAAGACGAATTAGATGTGGATCAAATCATCACTGGACAGAGAGCATTGCTTACCTCCATGCTGGCAAACCGCGAGAGCTGTCTAATGGCGTCATACACGAACTCAGGCGTGAAAGGTTCTCCAAATTGTCCAAACGTCTCCGGCCTCACGGTATGACTGAGTTTGTCGGCTGTGCTGGCAGAGACAAGCACTTTAAACTCTTGCATGAAAACAACCCTAGTCAACAGTGAGCTATCTGCCCTTCGAGGTGCGCGCTCAAAAAGCGATCTGTGTACTCACAGGATGTCAACAAGGGGCGTTTCGCTCTTGAAGCTGTGGGCAGCCGTTTGTCTCAGCTGCTCCAGAAATTCGTAGAATGGAGTACAGAACACGAGAACTTGCAGCACCTATCACCAGTTAGACATTTGAAAATTATGCAAATCGTCTCAGATACGTATTCATACCGAATTCATATAGCACATGTTGCCAGTGTTAATGAGACCTCGGGGCTCGATCAGCGAAACCCTCCTATTGCTGTCTACACGAAAGCTTCGAATGACCTCGGCCAGAGAAGATTTGTGCGCAGTAGACAAGTTTGAGCCGGAGCCTCCCATAGATGTAGCAGTCTCCGAGTCTGCTCCCTTTCCTGCAGATGCATCTGACGAGGCAAAGAGCTTTGCCCAGCTGACTGGTGCAGCTTTCATGGGAGTTTGAGCGGGGTTTGTAGATTCGACAGACTCACTTGGAGCACCTGCTTCTTGAGTAGTATGCTCCTCGGAGTGCTTGGCATCTGCACCACCGCCAGTGACAGTTTCGGGCGCGTCATTGTCCTTCGTTGTGACTGCAGAAGCCTGAATCGGCAATTCAGGTGTAATATCTTTGTTTGAATCCTCCTCATCCAAACGGGGAGACGAGGACTTCGGGGAAGTATTTTTATGATCATCACCTGACGGCGCGTCTGACGAGACCGCATGTGTACTCGTATCTGCTGGTGGAAGCTCACCGGTAGAGACCGGCTGTTCGGAAGGAGACACAGCTTCACTGTTTGGCGGTATAGACGTCTTCTTAATTCTTGGCCGCGACGTCCGCCTGAGTCTCGATCGTGGAGTTCGTTTAGGGAATGGTAACTCTGGCCTTGAATACCAAGGTAGCTATTTGAGTGTCCATGTCAGCTTGATAATCCCGACGCATCATAGCGAGAAGGCAAAGGGATGCAAAAGATTCATCATACGGGAGGGCGGAAGATCGGCTGCTCTGAAAGGATAGGAGACGCAACTGGTGGTGATAGTGCCGGCTGAGATGAAGCTGATTCAACAGCTTGTGGTGAAAGAGAACTGGGTGGAGGTATCATTGAGGATGGATGTATCGAAGGAGGCTGCGCGTGACTCGGAAAGGAGGAGGAAGGAGGCTGATAGGATGTTGCAAGGTTTGGGGATTGCTCATAGTGGCGAGAATAATTTTGAGGAACGCTGACTCCCATCATGGGAGCATACTGATGCGTTGGTGGCGGTGATCTCCCATAGGTCTGGTATGGCATGTTGTATCCTTGGGGGGATGGCATGGCCCCAGTATTATACTGAGGTGGCATGCCATAGTATTGCGGTTGCCCATACCGGCGATGCATAGATGCCATTTGCTGGTCGTGATCGATCAGTATGAAGATCTTGACGACAAGTCTTGAGAAAGGCCTTGGCGAAAGGTTGTCGACGGGGTATTCGGCTTGATGTGGCCCCACAATTATTCATCTTTGGGTCTAGGTAGCCCGCTACTTCGTTAAACTGTGGGATTTGCTAGCACAGTCTCTAAACTTATTTTAGACACTGTTGTGGGCTTGCTGCCTCCGATGACATAATTGCGTACATGCACATGCACGGCCCGGTTAGGTAACAGTAGATAAGTTCAGTAAACATCCTTTACCTCAAGAAAAGACATTGCCTCTTTTGGGCAGTTCCGAAGTGTGTGCTTTTTACGGAGTTTTGTCAATCACAACTTGGGACAGCAAGTCATATAATTATAGAGAGCGGCACCCAGTCATGACATGCACAACGGCAACGCGCAATGCTGAATGGATATTTCTTGATTTGTCCAGTGTTAATTATTCATCCATGAACTTCCACCGTCCACCAGGCCTCAAAGCCTCGCGGTAACGTTCTGCTATTGCATGCTCAGTCCTTTTTAGTGCTTCTTCTCTGTCTGCCTTTAGCTGCTGAGTATTAGGAAAGTCGGCATCCCAGAAACCAGGGGGGCTTTGCATGCGAGGAAACCTATGTTTGTGTTTGCCAAACCTGTTTGCAAGCTCTTGGGTCTTTGCTTTGATCCATAACTCCATCCTTTGTTCCTTGTCCATGACTGTGAGGCGATGTGATGAAGCGCCCAGGTAGTCCTCTAAGAGTTTTTGCTCCTCCTCTTCCTGTGCTGAAGTGAGTGGTGAATTTGGCCGCTGGGCAATCGCCATAGCTCTAAAGATCCTTCCACAACAATGCATGTCAACACATCCGGGTAAGCATGCTCTATCGGCCCTATCCCTCACGACTTCAGAGAAAGCAAAGCCATGACCCTCATTGGCAGAGGGGTTGACCTTAAAATCACTTAAATGGAGGTCTGAAGGTAGCTTATGGCGCAACGTTCCCACCGATGGACGATTGTTGGGTTTCGGCATCGACGGACGCGACCTGGACTCAGTATTCTCATGCATGGCCGGCTTACGATGACCGTGTAGATTAAGATTGCATCCATTCTCATCAAGATCGAATGGAAGTTGTCGGCGTCGAGGCACGCGAAAAGCAGATTCCCAACCCGCATTTGGCGGCCCATTCATGTTTGGTGTCAACGCCGCAATGACATCTGTTTCTTCGATGCCCCCATTGAGGACAAGGTCTAGCCGTTTCTTGGCAGAAACTGTGGATTCTTCCGCCACCCTGGTGGGATCTATTTCCTCCTCAACATAACAGTCCTCGGCCAATACTGCAATGCCACGATGAAGCTTGCGTCTGCGATCTTTGCCGGCCCGCTTTTCATTTGTAGGTTTGATGAGCCGAAGGTTGCCATCCAAGGGCATTAATGCGGACTGTTGGCGTGGCACCCGGGCAGATTGAGACTTTCGTGGCGGTTGAGCGTTTAGCGGAGTTACAGCTCCAAGTTTGAAGCGGGACGTAATATCGGTTTGGGGTCCGTCTTGTTCTAGAAGCGGGCGTTTTCTGGGAGTTTGAACCCTTTGGGCTATGTCTCCCAAGTCAAGGCTTTCCTGCGTGCTAGGTTTTGCGGCCGGTGTTGACATATTTGGACTGGAATTGTCGTCCACTTCAGGTTTGACAAGCATGTTGGCATCTGGGTCTATCTCGTCATGAGCACGTTTCCGATGACTAACTTTTCGTTCCATTATAACCTCTGGAACGTCAGAAGATGACTCTCGTTTTATCGGGGTGCTGCTGCTTCCATGTGCCATGTGGGCGGCGCCGAAGAGACCAATCTCTTCCGACGCTTCCCCTTGTGTCGTTTGCGAGCTTGTGCCTGGCGCAGTGGTTGCATCTGCATCCGGCACATCCTTAGACAATGGAGCTGGCAGCTCTGGCTCGGCCTCTGATGGACCATCATCGGATATGAAACTGAGCGTAGGATCGAGTACTCTTTCCTCTGCTTCCATGCCTGTGGAGGGTGGCGCATCCATGAGGGGTGCTTGATGATCCAAAATTTTGATGTCATATTGCTCTTCAGCTTCCCGGAGCTTCGTCGTAAGGTACGTCGCATGCCGAGCCCATTGCAATCTCTCCATCTTTCTTCTCTGCAAGGCTTCTTTGGCTGTTTTGAAATTCGCAGCGACGGCGTGATACCTCCGCAGTACCTTTGAGCAATTGCCTTGGCAGCTTGTGACAGCAGCCGATGTCGATGATTCGGGCATGATCGGGGTTGGTGGAAGCGCAGGAAGGATGACGGATCGCTTGGGAAATGCATTCTCGATCGCGGAAGGCGGATTTATTTCGGTCTGAATCTCGACAGAGGACTGTAGTTTGGCTAATTGCTCACGCATTGCCTCGTTTTCCGTGCGCAATTTCTCAATCTGATCTAGGTGTGCTCGATGTGTTGCTTGGAAATCGAAAGCCTGAGCCTGCTCATCCTCCCGAAGACCTGCCTCAATCTGGTCGCAGATACCGGAGAGAGCTCCGAATAGAGCCTCGCGGCCTTTCTGAAATCTGTCAGTTGTCATTATGTAGCTTGCCGCCACACATCTCCCACATAGTGTGTGTAGTAGTCAAAGTAAATTGCTGCAATCGTCGTCCCTCAGAAGCTTCGCCACCACGCGCCTTTCCGCGCGCGTCGTCACAAGAGCACGTGACCCGCAGCGACTCGTAGCGCTCAGGCTGGGAGTCCGTTCAATAGAGGGTTGTCGGCGATCGCGCAAGTTTTTCGACCACGAATTGCGCTGTAGAGAGACTTCATCACAATTCACAGGTAGTGTAGCGGTGACTTGACTCATTCAATGGTTGCCAATGACGACCCGGCGCGTACGACGTTGAGTTGAAGTGTGCATCTGGCGTATCAGCGTATCATCACTCCGTGTGAGGGCGCCGGCCGCCACTTCGCGGTGCGTAGCCTTTCCCCCTTCTGTTTGCACCAGAATTACACGTCAATTTATTGTTTTGGGCTTTCACATCGTCCTCGGACTTCGAGCAGCTGAAATGATACTCCGGAGTCCGCACGCCGACGTGGAGCGATCTCGGCGCAATTTGGTTGTAACTTGTTCATCTTGTTGCCCTGTTTGACGCAGAACCGGAGCCACATGTATATTGCCCCGCTTTCCCGGGAAGGACAACTCGCCCGACGCCACTCTCGTGCGACTATAATCACTAGCCACACGGAGTACCTCGCCGCCTCCTCTTTTGGTTGTTGCGGCCAAGAATGAGCCCCGCTAAACTTCCGTTTAATGCCAAAAACTTTTCCCATCCTCGTCCCGACCACTTCAGATCTCGATTACCTTCATATCGCCCGTTAACTCGCCGTATTTCCGTCCATCTACATTCATCACCAGTTCCTACTTACACGTACGTCTTCACCCTTTCTAAGCAACACTCCATGAGCATTCTCTGCCATTTGGGGATGTCTTTTGAATCCGACCACTGTACCCGCGGTCCCACCAACAGAGATTTCATGTTGTCGTTGTCAATCTATTCTGACACCATGCCATCTTTAATCACCGAGTTACTGACACTGCGGTCACGAGCAGAAATCAATCCTCCGCCTCTCCAACACCATGGACTACACTCCCAACACTGGCGCTGCTCGTGGAGCATGCTATTCTTGTGCGTTCAATTCTCGGCTGTCTCCCGACGCATTGTCTGCTTCTTCTCTCATTCTCTTGCCACCAACCAGCATGAAGCAGAGTTTGCTTCCTTTCCTTTCTGTTTTCTGTTTCCCAGACTCGACTAGAGCTGCCGGCACGTCCTTAGCTAACGTATATCGACGCAGGTGGCAATCCGGGACACCAGGTACAATTGAGTCCTGTGTCGATCTTCATCCTGAACTGTGTGGAAATTGACACATTAGCCTAGGCTCGCGACTGTCCCTCCAAAGGTCCCGCTAAGTGGTAAGATGGTGAAACAGTCAGAAAGTTGCAATACAATGCTGACCTGAAGACATAGCTACAACTGCGGAGGTATGCTCCTGACTACAACTGCGTCGTATTAATTGAATATGTGCTGACTCCAGCCTAGGCGAGGGTCATATGAGTGAGTAGTGACCGAGATATGCTCTTGCATCAACCACACGCTAACTTTTGCAGGCCGTGACTGCTCAGAGCCCATGAAGGACAACAAGTCTTGCTACAAATGTGGTCAACCTGGCCACATCTCCCGTGACTGCGGTGCTGGAGGCGCTGCTCCTGGTGGTCAATCCACTGAGTGCTACAAGGTACAGTGACTGTGCAGGGTCCGACCGTTTCCAACAGACTAAGCTGACACGACAAAGTGCGGCGAACGAGGCCACATTGCCCGAAACTGCTCTAAGGCCGGCGGTTCTTTCGGCGGCAACTCGTACGGAGCCAGCGGCTACGGCGGCGGTGCCGGCAAAACTTGCTACTCTTGCGGCGGCTACGGCCACATGTCCAGTTAGTACCGCCAACACGTGCTCGAATAGCCTGGAAACGAATCTAACAACATATACAGGAGAATGTGTCAACGGCATGAAGTGCTACAACTGTGGCGAGTCTGGTCACTACTCCCGTGACTGCCCTAAGGAATCGTCCGGTGGTGAGAAGATCTGCTACAAGTGCCAGCAGAGTGGCCATGTCCAGTCTGCATGCCCCAACAACTAGGGACTTGTGCAAACTTTACGCATGGTGGCCCTGGAATAACTCCACTGCCTCACTGAACAAGGGAAAAATTGGTGTAGCAGCTCCATGATACCCATGACGAATATGCTATGTTTTCGGTTCACTTGCTTTAACCAACGTTCACGCCAAAGCTATTTTATGTTCCTACTCATCTCCTTTGTCGTTTGGGGCCCTCGATTTGCGAGCAACCCCAGAGTTTTATCTTTGGCAACTTTCGGCTTTCATGTATAGGATCTGGGTTTCACCAGCATTTAATGGGTCGTCTTCATATGTCTACGAGGTCTTGAGACACACTATGAATACGGCTTGCCTGGAAATCACGGCGTTGAGCTCTTCACCACGGAAGTGCAGTTGGACCCGGACGAGAATTTCGTGGTTTTCGTAGCCCACACACATGCCTTGAACGGCAAGATAGTATCAAAAAGAAGAGGAACAAAGATTAGTCACATGGCTTTTACTATAATTGATGCCCCTGTCCGCCTGTCTTCATCTCCCGTAAAGAACGCTGCTCACTGCATGGACGTTTGACAGGAAATCCTCGACGTTCCTCTATGCAAATATGGCAGAAACAGCTCAATTCTGAGTCTGTTTCCTTTCATGTGAGGCGAAGTACGCTTTCCAGCCGTGGCCCTCAAGTGCTCACAACTGGCCACACAACATTGTGTAGGTGTTGAATGCTGTCTCAAATCACAATACCGTGAGGCACATGGCGATGAAGGAACAGAGCAGCTCAAAAGAACTTGCCCACATCGCTTCAGCTTATTGACTGCTTCCGTGAGATAGATGCCACTGAATAACAAAAGTTCCCCGTTCGCAAACCCAAAACATTAATGTCAAATCGTCAAAACTGGAACAAAACAACACGATCACCCACGCGATAGTAGATACGAAATCAGCCCATAAGCATTGTGAATTACAACATAGCTTTAGGAAAGTCCTTCACAGCCTGCCGAACCCCCAAATCAGCCAGAATATCTTCCGCTCCGCCCAAGATGGAATCAAACGCAAAAGTTCGATGATACATCTCGATGTGTTTGCCCATTCCAGTTTGTGTAAGGCCTCGGCCACCCCAAATCTGAATCGAGTCATCCGAGATCTGTTGAGCGGCGCGGGTTACAC
Organism: Claviceps arundinis; assembly: GCA_018360175.1. Lineage (NCBI taxonomy): Eukaryota > Fungi > Ascomycota > Sordariomycetes > Hypocreales > Clavicipitaceae > Claviceps > Claviceps arundinis. The sequence goes on along the minus strand of SRPS01000060.1, from coordinate 80,818 downwards.
TCATCTTGAGAAGAGCAATTGGGCCGGCGAGGTGCTGAGCTTGTAGTTTGTAGGGCATGTGGCACATTTGATATGTGATAGTTTCGAGCCATGACTGGTTAGCTTCCACGAGGGCGATCATCTTGGCGATTCTGTGGACAATTTAGTATTATGTTCTTCGAATGGCAAGAGATTTCTTTGTTTTGGGTCGGGGGCGATCTTACTTTTGTCGAATGACGGGCTGGTCAATGAGTCGTTTGTCAAAGACGAGGCGCTGATTCGCCCACTTTAAGCATTCTTCCACTATTACTCGGGAGACGCGGATGGAGCCGCCTGTTTGAAAGATGTTAGTGGGAAGATCAATTGCGAGTGGGAAAGCACTGGGGAACGTACAAGCCATTGTCCAGCGTTCGTGGTTGAAATTGCTAAGTATCACATGCATGCCCTTGTTTTCCTCGCCCAAGAGATTCTCGACGGGTACTTTGACGTTGTCAAATGTGATGTAGCTGGTTCCGGCAGCTGCAGAGTACGATGTCTTGATGGGCTTGGTCTCGACGCCTTCGCCTCTCTCGATTAGAAGCACGCTCAGGCCCTTTCCTGTGCGGACACCCGTCACGAAGTAGTCGCAGAACGTCCCATTCGTGATCCACTTCTTGGTTCCGTTGACAATCTATGCACCGTTGTGTCAGAGCATTACTTCTCTTCTCTCACAGAAGATGCGAATCTCTTTTCCGGGGGTTGGAGGGTGAGAGAAGGGGAAGGAAGAAAACATACAAAGTGTTTGCCGTCGGGTGTCCTCTCAGCAGTGGTTCTAATGGCAGAAACGTCAGAGCCAGCAAAAGCTTCCGTAATAGCAAGACAGAGCTTCTTTTGGCCACTGAAAACAGAGTCCGCAATCGTCTTCTTCCAAGCCTCGTCCTTGGCAAAGTTCAAAACGGCAGTAAGACCAATTGTCATGCCCGCCAGATTTCCATCCTGGAAACCCCTCGTCATGGTCCGGCTGAACTCCTGCGCAACGATCATGTCGTGAAAGTAGTCAAACTCCTCGCCTTTGACCGCGCCGTTCAACAAATCCACCCCATGGAGATGCTTCCCAGGGCCGAGTTTCATGTGAAGAATGCCCTTTCTGCTCATGAGATCGATCATGTCCTGGCTGATGTGGCGACCGGTCGATTCACACTCTTGCGCCTCGGGGAGGAGATGCTTCTCTGTGAACACTCTAATGGCTTTCTGCAAGCGACGGTGTGAATCTTTGAAGTACGGGTTCTTGAAGTGCTGGACCAGCCATAGGGGCTCCGCGTAGGGCACAGGGCTAAGATCGCCAGGCTGAGGCACAATGACCTGGGGTTTTTCTCCCTCTATTGTGCCGATGGCGAGGTCGGCGTATTTGGTGAGGACTTCCTGGCGATGGAGGTTGTAGAATGCGGTGGTGGCATCCTGGCCAGCGACCTGGTGGAGAACGCTCTCACCACCGGGATGGGCCATGATGAATTCTGAGAGGTCATAGACGATGCTGTCGATGATGCACCATAGGGAATCTTCGCTGGTGTGATTTCGCACCTCTTCGCGGGTGAAGGTCTTGGCTGGGGGCGCCATCTTGCCTGCTTGCGCCGTATTGGGTCGTTTGCCTTGTGATTGAGAGAAGAATGTGGCCTTCGAAAGGAGGTCTCGCTAGGAATGGCAGGCCGCAGGACGAGGAGGAATTAATCCAACGAGAAAGAAAATGAGCACCAGTTAGCTATCTAGAACGAGTCGAAGATGGCACGAAGGCTGAAGTTCAAGGTTGCCGCCGGCAGCCGAGGTACATGGTACCTGCTTGTACAGAGCACCAGTCCGGGGGGGCGACACAGTTCCGGGGTACTAACCTCGGTCTCGGTTGATGGGAGAACGGATTACAAAGTCTGCGATTGGCCGGGTGAATGTGGGGGTGGAGTCCTCCCGTCTTAATGCATCAAACTCATCAATGCACGTACGGAGTACCTAAGGTAACCATTAGATACCAGGTATGTGTCCTGTTATAGATATCTACATACTCGATTCGTTCAGTGCACCTAATTACTACCTTTTTGGATATATGTCGTTCTCTAGATCAAATACTCTTGGTCAAAGCTGCCTTCTCTAGAGGCAATTGAGTTGCAAATTTGCAAGCCTTTTCCTGTCCAGATCTAGGTATGTATGTACATAGGTATGGAGTTGTAAACTCGTGATAACATGATATGGCCATCTTGTCTATATCGGAGAAGTTACGATGCATAGATAATCTCGGCAAACTCTCCGAGCCTATCTTTCTTTTTCTCGTGATGGGCAACATTGCGGGAATGTCATCATAACTTGACAGTCCCTAGCAGATTGGTAGATCAGCGTTTCGTGGCTTGGATCTGTCACGAAATCATTTCTTTACACTGCGCTGTTCAACCCGGCCACTAAAGACTGTAAGGATTGACGTTTACAGTGCACTGGTCGGCGACGGACGCTATTTAGTCAACCTCAGGGGCCTTTGGGGTCGACAATTGTCAATTACTCAGTAAAGTTGCCCTAGGGTATGTAGATTCGAACAGGTAGCGAGGTCATTGAACATGATTGGGCTATAAGTGAGGCCCATATACTTTGTTTGCATTTGTCTTCGTTTGTACACAGGTCAAGACGATGAAATTTGTTAGCATATCCGATTTACGTCCGGCCATAACAGACTGGAACAAATACCAGGGATTTGAGCGAGGTCGCGATGCTTATTCTTGTATACCTCTGATAATAGCATCATCCTCCGCCCAGGCTCTCACAGACCCTGTAGCATGATCACAGACTACTTACATTCCATGCCAGATGACAAGGTAAGATTTCGATGACAAACCAAAGTTCGGATCCACGGGACATTTCACCACGACAGCGCGGACGACGAGTGACCGATAGCTGCTCAATACCATGGAAGGATATACGGCCCAGATAGATCCAGATCTTCAGCTTCAAAGACATCTCGTCAGTAGAAGTGAGCTATAGTGGCTGCTATATACGGCAGAGCATAATTCTGTAGACATAACAGACCTATCCCGTGGATTCAATCATACGTGACTGACAAATGTCCAAGTACCCTCTTGGGCAGCCAAACAAGCCTCCGAAATTTGAACCTGACGATTCGGAACCTGGGTTTCTTGGCGAAGACTATGGACAGCTTCAAAAAAGTCACACAAATTCAATAAGCGCCGATGAGAGCAAGCCAAACCAAGGGATGCTGCCTGAAGTTTTGGCAGAGCTCTCGTAGGATCTGGTATAACTGTTTCACTGACTGAGCGATGGACGATGGAGCAATGCCGCCGCGATTCAAGGATAAGAAGATGGAAATGGGGAGAGCATATAGCCGAATCGTTCGCCTTGATGAAACGACTTTCACTTCGGTGGCTTTGCGGTCCTAATAACAGCTCGACAGGACACGACGCCCCCACACACGAGACATGACAAACGCAACTGCTGTGACACCATCATTTTGGGCGCCGCATGAAGAGCGCGATGCCCTCAGGTTTCTCTTTTATATCATTAAATGAGCATGTGCCTTTCGCGTAAATCGTGTCGTCATATAAGAGGGAGTTGTACAAGCGGATCGTAGTACCACTCTTCAGTTAGTACTTTGAGACGCGTGCTCTCTCCCAACAAGCTATCAACATGGTAAAGGCCGAGGCCTGGACTCGGGTATATACATATGTAAGTTCAATCGCGGAAACATGATAGGTGGTGTGCCGGTGTCAGTTTGACCATCCCTTGCTCATCTGAACAGCCTTTTCCCATGTCTCAAACCGCTTACTCGCATCTTCAGTAGATATTTGAGGCTTGAATATGGTGCTACCTTCCGTGTTCACGTTTTTTAAATCATCAAAGGACTTCCACACCCCTGCGGCAAAACCAGCGGCAATGGCAGCGCCTAGGGCAGTCGTTTCGCGCATGGCGGGTCGATTGACGGGGATGCCTATTAAGTCGGATTGAGTCTATTGTTGTGAGAAATCGCACATATCGTTAGCAGGCACGAGCGAATATTACAACTTTATTCCCGGGAGGAATTGAACCCGATGAACCAGATAAAGTAATGGACGTTATGCACGTGAGCGCACGAGCTCCGGACCACTTACTTGCATGATAAGATCGGCATTGCACATGCCGCCATCAACTGCAAGCTCGGCGAGCTGCTTCCCACTGTCCTTGGCCATGGCGTCGAGAATGGCTTTGGTTTGAAAGCAGGTGGCTTCCAGGGTCGCACGAGCAATGTGCCCGCGCTTGGTGTAAGCAGTAATGCCAAAGATTGTACCCCGGGCATCGTCAATCCAGTAAGGCGCAAAAAGACCGCTGAACGCAGTGACAAAGGTGCAGCCGCCGTTGTCGTCAACCGTCTCGGCCAAGGCGCTGAGCTTGGATGGGGTCTCGATGAAGCCGAAGTTGTCCACGAGGAAATTCACACTCGAGCCGGCAACGGCAATGCTGCCTTCGAGGGCATACATGGTCTTACCCTCGCCAAAGTCGAACGCGACAGTGGAGAGCAGACCGTGGGTGGATATCACAGGTTTATCGCCCACGTTGTACAGTAGAAAGCACCCGGTGCCGTATGTATTCTTGGCCAGGCCGGGTGCGAACCCCTTTTGCCCGACCAAAGCGGCCGATTGATCGCCCAGACATCCCATGATTTTGGTGCCACTTAGACTGCCGCTCGAAAAAGCGCCGTAGGCTTCGGGATCAGCGGAGCGGACAATCTTGGGCAGAGCCACCTTGTTGCAATCAACGCGGAACCAGTCAATCAGCTCGGCATCGTACTCCAACGTATGGATATTCATGAACATGGTACGAGACGCATTGGATGGATCAGACACGTGTACATTGCGGGAGGGGCCGCCGTTTAGCTTGTAGACCAGCCAAGAGTCGACGGTTCCGAACGCGAGATTGCCCTTTTCATACGTTGCCTTGACCTCGGGCACATTGTCGAGAAGCCATAGTAGGCGGCCCACGGAAGAATACGTCGACAGGGGCAGGCCGCAGCGCTGGGTCAGCTCGCCGGCGCCGATGCGATGTTTGAGGCGCCGAACAATATCCACGTTACGAGTGTCGGTCCACACAATGGCATTGTATAGTGCTTTGCCGGAATTCTTGTCCCACACCACGGTCGTCTCGCGCTGGTTCGTGATGCCTACGGCTACGATTTGCTCGCGCGAGTGTCCCTGGGACTCGAATTTCTTGACTGCTTCATCGATACATTCGTTTACAGACGAAATGAGCTCCTCAGGATCGTGCTCGTGCCATCTGGGACGGTTGCCACGTCAGTAGACCCTTCGCCAGGAAAATTGCAACTCGCCAGTGATGCAGTCAATGTGCGAGACAATAAATTGAAAGACAGGGAAAACGGAAAGACTTCGTGGCTTACCCAGACTTGGGATAGATCTGCTTGAACTCAAGTTGATGGAGAGAAACGACTTGGCCCTTGTCATTGAAGATGAGGAATCGAGTGCTCGTAGTGCCTTGGTCAATGGCACCAATGAAGGTGGTGGGAGCCATATTGGAGTTACCGAGATGTCTGGATTGGAAAAAAGCTATGCGCCGGCTACGAGGGCTGCATTCAAGAAGTTTGGAGCGATGACAACGCAGGACATGTGAACGTGCTCACGAAGAGAGGAAGGGTGGCGATCCAAGACGGCGCGACCCAGCATTTGAGGCGAGTACGAGACGGCATGTTTAAAATGCGGGGAAGACGTGGTGAATGATAACGGTGTTGTGATGTATGCACATACATCCTCTGTATGAGTGCCGAGGCAACTATGGGTGTTGTCGAAAGCTGGGGTAATTAGTAAGATGGGTAAGACGACACGAGAAGAAGGTGGTCGCCTGACTCAAAGGCGGCGCGATCGAGTGCGGGGCTCAGAAGGATCGTTTCACGTGAAGATCTCATTCATAACAGCGGCAGTAAGAAGTGGCGGCTTAAAGTGTGGCTGTATGTATACCTCATACGTACCTAGGTAGGTATGTCTTCATGTGGCGGTCGCCGGCCGGTACATCGTAAAACGGGGTCCCTGTTGTCCGACGGGACGCGGAAAGCCGCCGGGACGCTAACAGCAATCCGGCAAGTGAAATCACAAATGGCCGTAAGCGCGAGGCTGAACGTGCCACGTCGCTCCAGGAGTCCAGCCTCGAGCCCCGAGTCGGACCTCTTGATTTATTGAGGCAAAGACGGCATTTTGTGTGTCTGGCGGCGAGCAGAGGAAAGACATACGGAGTAATTATAACTGTTGCCGAACGATGAGTTATTTGTTCCTGACTATAGTTATATGACAATAGTATTATTGCTATAAGGTAACGACGGAAAGAAGCCCAGATCGAGGATTTGGCGCGACTACCTAACTCGATACATATCCCCAACAAACAAGTTTCCTCGCGGGTGTTGCTTTCGGCAACTGACCGTCGAAAGCCGCAAGCTCTGGTGGCTCCTCAACCACCCCAATAAAATGTCTGAATGTCTGATTGAAGAGGTCTCTTGAGTCTTGGGGTCTCACGGCGGGGTTCACGACGTTGGATTGGGTTGAAGCCTGAAGGGCTTCTGCGACAATAGTGTACCAGGTGCGGCGGGAAACCGGGAATGCAGTGCGAAGGTGCGCCAGCGCGACAATGCATCCCGTCTTGGGTCGCTTCAGCGCAACGTCTGAGGTTGCATTATGGCAAGCCGGCGAAAAGTGCATTCCAGCCGCGTTGAACACATAAAGACTGGGCGTTCTAACTTAAACGGAGTGCATTATCATATGCGTTCGTCGAGCAGATTTGCGACTTGCAGATGATTAAGTGGGGGTGATGCATGACGTGGTGGCGGCGGTGGCGGCGGTGGCGTTGCGCCGCAGATTTCTAAGACAGCGAGACAGCGGACAGCATGAAATAGAAAATATTCAAGGCGGGGCGCGCAAGTACATAGGTGGGGAAGTGGGGGAAGAAGCGATCATCCATGGGACCCCCCTGCTCTGTCCTTCCCTGTCGAACCAAAAGGAGCCAACGGCCAAAAGTTCACGGACCAGATGGCGTTCTACTTCGTCCAGATGGCTCTCGTATACCTAGATTTACTTACATATGTACGGAGTATGTATAGAGTAGATGGTCGACAAGATGGCGATCGCACCCAGCGCAATCTCAGCTGCGGGCTCCGTCAAGCGCTCATTCACATCTGGAGATCAAGTTCCGCGGCGATGCTTCATCTCTTCGAAGCTTGAAGTCTTGGACCTACTCCGTATACTACGTAGGATCTTGGACGTCGGACATTGAACTTTAGACATTGGACCCGGTTGCGAGAACCACGCTGGGCAGACGTGCAGCGTCTCCAGGTTGCGTCGCGTTATCAGTATTCACACTTGATACAGGTATGTCTCACAATCAACGGCTTTTTCACGGTTGTGCCATGTGGCTCCGGCCGCGAAGACATACATGCCGTACTCCACGCTGCAGAAGAGTCGCTGGGCCGCTGCGGGAGCATGAAGCCGCAGGAGCATTGTGCCAAGCCACATCGCGGCCGGCGAAGTAAGTTCTGCCACGGCGTCAACAAGAGCCGGTGGGTGAACGATCGAAGATGTGGACAGGACTTAGAAGTCTTATTAGACAGTTGAGTTCTAACAGCTGCATTGTGCTCGTCACTTCGTGACCGCCAAGTCTCACCGGCTGGCCCGAACAGTGAACTACGTAGTACGTATTCCCCACGACTCAAGACGGACAAGTCAGTCAGCCCTCTCGAGTCAAACCACTTTCAGCATCGCGCTTGAGTCTCGTCTTTGACACAGCGTGCGACCAAGCCATGGAGCAGAGTTTACCTTTTCCCGTGCCCCCGACCCCCCCTTGCTTGGTCTTGTCCTTAATCCTGCAGCCACTTGCAGAGTCCTACCCACCGGCATCACCACCAATACGGATGGACACTGTTACAGATTTTCTCTCACGGGCTATCACAGGCTTCTTGACACGCCTAGCCCCTCCTGCAAGTCCCGTATGCATTGAAGCCTTGCCGCGGTGGCTTACCATTGCATTCAGGTAGTACCCCATTTTCACCACTTGTCACGGCATCCTGGGGCAGTCAGGGGACCGAGGGGAAATGCCCGTCGTGTACGGAGTACAACGTGCTTTGTTCCCCTAGGATTCTGAGTTCTCTATTCCGTCATCTCTCTTTTCGTCACGTCTCGTGTGTTTTCGTACCATTCGACACCCCCTGCTCATCAGGAAGCACAAGAACTGTTTCGGCATTGATGAACCCGGTGGTATCCGATTCCATCGTCGTCCAAAATACCTCATTTGCCGTTTCTTTCCACAAGTTACAACACCCCCTATCATCACCGCAACGTCTCCGTGACCGCATTATACCACCCGTCACCACACGCTGCCACAAGCTGCCCCAAACACCCTCTTTGATCTCTATCCCTGTCCCCCCATAACATATAAGCAGCTACTCTTCCCCTCGCTGCGCCTCTTCACTTTACATCCACATTCCATCTTGACCATTCCACTTATCAAGAAAGCCACTTCTCACTCTATAACCATGCCAGAATCATCTGTTGATAAGCCTTTACCCATCTTCAAAGTCGACATGGGGAACTCACATGCTGGACATGACGTTCACAATGGTCACGATGGCCACGATGACTCTTCAACGGCGGGTATGATCCGGGCCGAGGACGTGCCTCGGTGGTCCAGGATTCGAACCATCTGGCAGGATGCCTTTTCTGAGTTTCTGGGCACCATGATTCTTGTTTTATTCGGAGATGGTGTCGTTGCCCAGGTATTGCTGAGCAACAACCTGAAGGGCAACTATCAGAGTATCTCATGGGGCTGGGGGTAAGTTTCGATCATCTTTCTTCTATTCCTCTCCCCTATCTTCTCCCTTTCTTTCATGAAGAATCATTCTTTTTGGTTCTCATCTTACACTGTCCTTCCACTACAAATGCCTCATCCCCATATCTCTACCCTTAGCCATATGTACAGACAGCTGACATATCGACAGCATTGGTGTCATGCTCGGCGTCTATGTGGCAGGAAAATCAGGAGGCCACATCAACCCTGGTGTCACGCTGGCCAACTGCGTCTACCGCGGCCACCCATGGCGCAAGTTTCCCGTCTACTTATTGGCTCAGCTTGCTGGCGCCATGGTCGGGGCTGCCATTGTGTATGGCAACTACCGGTCAGCCATTGACTTCTTCGAGGGAGGTTCCAATCTGCGAACAGTTTCGGGCCCGAATGCCACGGCCGGCATCTTTGCCACCTACCCGGCCCCCTTCATGACCCGAACCGGCATGTTCTTCTCCGAGTTCATCGCCAGCACTCTTCTTCAGTTCGTCATCTTCGCCATGCAGGACAACGCCAACATTGGCGCGGGCCCTCTGCTGCCTCTCGGGCTCTTCTTCCTCATCTTCGGTATTGGCGCTTGCTTCGGCTGGGAAACCGGCTATGCCATCAACCTGGCCCGTGACTTTGGTCCCCGTCTTGTCACGTACATGGTTGGCTACGGCACTGAGGTCTGGTCTGCTGGCGGATACTACTTTTGGGTATGGACTTTCAAACTTACCTCCCAGTGATTCGTGAATATGGATCTGTGTTGAGTAGCAAGCTAACATGTGATAGATTCCCATGGTCGCACCCTTCCTCGGCTGTCTCACCGGCGGTGGTCTCTACGACTTGTTCATTTACACAGGAGAAACACCCATCAACACCCCGTATCTCGGGTTCAACCGGCTGCTGAAGCCATATCCCCGCGTGTGGTCCAACTCGCGTGGCAAGGCCGTCGACTCCCAAGTGTAGATCAATTACAGTGTCTAAAGGGAATATCACACGGCATGGTGTCTTTGTGCACATCAAAGATTCGCTGTACATATACGAAAAAGCGACTTATTAAAGGACAACACAGAATCGACAGCAACCACAGACGCGAGGATCAATTGGAATGCTGACTACGGAGAAAATGAATACCAGGACATAATGAAGGAAGAGTTCTTTTGGGATTATACCATGGACATGGGCGTTGTTATTGTTTGAAGCGTGGAGCTGCATGTTTGGGTCACGGATTTGGGTTCATGGAGTTGGTGATAGTCGTTGAAAATACAAGCGGCCTTTTAAACTTTCTTCATCTTGATCACTGTCAGTGACAGCCACAACGTGTGAACTGATTCCAACTAACATGATTTGTCGTGACCACCTATGATCTATTTGCTATTTGCTTGCCCGAATCGCACCAACTCGTTTCATGAATCAACTGTACGACGGCAACACCCTCATTGACTTTTCGCCTCGCTATGACGACACAACTGCAACAACATCGCCAAACACGGGCACAATTCGGCTCAACTTGCGCTTCAGTATAACGGCACGAGTGCAACATTCCCAACACGGGCATCAATGATCACAGGACAGCCTTACACCAGCATTCTCGACCGCCTACCGACTGATTGACCCCCCCTTAACCTCCTGGGCCCCCGCACAACAGCCTGTCAAGAGGACTAACAAACCAGCATCATCATGACCCCTCCCCTCGAACGAACAATGCGGCGCACCATGTTTATCCTTTGTGTCCCTTTTCCCCCTCGATGCACCTCTTGTGATGCAGACAAGCGGTGTCTCTGGTTTGCATGCATGCATGCATAAATCGGATCGGATCTAGGCCGAACGTCTCCCCCTCCTTTTGTCTTCCCATGTCTCGCTTTGCTTTTGTGTACAGAGTATGCACCTACATACATACCTACTCCGTACAATACCTACAGACATGCATTTGTGTTATCCCCCATCGGGTCATTGCACTTAACGCGCTAAGTCCGACCCCTACCCACTGCATTAGCACGCGCGTGTGCGCCACCGTCTTGCAAGTTGTCTCGTTCATGTCAATCAGGGTCCTCTCCGGGCAAGGGTACGCCGCATCATGGCCCGGCGCATTCCCAGTGCACCACACCAAAAAGAAAAATGTCTATGTATTATCCGTATGTAGATATGTACAGTACATACATATGTACATGTAAGGGAAAAAGAAAATCCCGAGTCAGGGAAACTCGTTTTGAAGCCCGGTTAGTGCCCGTAATCCCTGTTAGCGGCTCTTCAGTACCCCTGCCATTCCCCTGGATCCGTGGATGGGTCCAGGATGGACCAGGATGAAAGAATTGCCAGATTCGATGGGCGGGCGTTTGCATCGCATGCATCGAGTGGTTCAATTTTTTTTTTACGGAGTAGGGGACCGAACAGGCGATGAAGATCGGGAGAGGGGGGGGCTTCAGGGACCGGGGTTCGGCGTTTACCAAGAAAAACGGAGCACATAATGTACCTATGTACCATGGACCATGGTACGAATGTGTACAAAGGGGAGGGGAGGACCCCGCTTTGTTGACGTAGTTTTGTTAAGGGCATGAATTGTACGAGTATGGTCTTTTATGCGTTTGCTTGAGAAGGGGGGAAGTGGCCTTCGTGGAAGGGCGGCATTGATGGGCTTGGAAACGCGTGACGTGATGCGGGGATGGAATGGGTGAGTTGGCGCTGGAGGATGTGTTTCTTTGAGGGGGAAGAAAGGGCTATGGGAGGCGGTGAATTGTGGTGGTCATTGATGATGATGCATAGTTTGGCGGGGTGGTGAATCTTGCGATTCGGTGTAAGTGCCTGGACGCTCCGAGGAAGACGGGAGTTATGGTGTTGGATGGACTATTCGGACTATTTTGCAAGCGACTGGTTCGTCCGACTCTTTGCACTTGATTGTGCTTTTTGATGCGGAAACTAACGGAGAACAGGCACATCACACACGTGTGAAGAGAGCAAGGGGCCTTGTACCCTTGAACATCGTATTTCGCGAATCGCGACCGGGTTGCTCCTGCCCTGCATCGTGAATTGGGTCTTCAGCACTAAGATCGGCAATCAGGGCGCGCCAATCTCCGAGCAATTGATGCGAGATACGATGTATACATACTCTTGCCGAGGCAGAAGAGCGCCGAGGGATATTGCAGCCGGCTGTTTTATAAAATAAGTGTGCGATGCCGAAAATTGGATGTAAAGTCTGTAGATCATCATGCGTGCATCATGGGTTCACAATCTGATCTTGTACGTGTTTGCAAGGCTTTGTCTCAAAAAAGCGATACGAGTGTTGTATCGGTCGATTCGGTCCTATAGATCGACTATGTTCTGCGTAATCCTCAATAGGTATAGTATGTTTACTTTCATGTTCTTTTGGTCGCTCTAAAAGTGTGAATGTGCAGTGCTACCAACTTGCACCTTGAATGCACTCCATCACGAAGACACTCATGTGTGGTACATTTTAATCACTTGTCTTGGATAGACTTTGTCTACTTCTAATTTGTACCACTCCATCACGTAAACCGTCATGTGGACCCTCTACTCTTTACAACCCATGGGCCATCTGTATGCTATTCAATAGATTTTGTCCTGCGAATTGAGGAGACTGTCTTGTCCCATCCCTATGGCTATGGAGCATGTGCAGTCTGCGACTCTGCTTTACTTTTAAATCTCATCTGATGCGTTTTTAATCAAACTAATCTAAGGCATGCGAACAAGAGCGCACATTGTGGTGTATCTGATATCAATCACATGCACATTGTCTATAGGTAGTTCTCCACGACCTGCATAGGCTCGTTTTAAGCTTTACAGTCATGTTGCACATGACAATGTACATATAGAGTTGTCAACCTTGTGGCATTGTGGGTCTGAATCATGGCCACAGGCACCTGTAGGCTGTTGCAATTGCAAAGATTAGGTACCTTTACCAAGTACATTGTGATACGCAGTCAATTGAGTCGGTACATGTACATACTCCGTAAAGTCGGCACAACGCTTATCAGCACATTACGACGATGCGACTGAGGATATCAACGTACCTGTCCGATGGAAGCCAATTGTTGTGAAACAGGCCTTATTTCGCAAATTTCCATCTAATGAGCTACCGCACTGCAGCGTTGCGTCCCGTCCATCGCGTCGCACCGTCACACCAGCGATGGCGCTGTCGCACGTTTGCGCACGTCTCCCGCACGTTCTCCCGCGCGTAAACCTTCCATGATTCCGCTGCATCTCCAAGACTGCGGGCATCGCGCGGCTCTCATTGCATCGGCCGTCTGTTTTCTGTCTTTTCTTGCTAGCATCGCCCCTCTCCTCTGATTCTTATTCTGGTGGACGTGCGAGATTGCTGGTATCGAAAAATTCTACCTAGCCGAGATTCCAATGTTCTGCATCTGATCTTTCACGGCCCCACCCTAATTGCCGGTTTTGCCCCCGGCGTCGGCGTTGACTCCGTTGAGCAACGTGACAAGTTACAAGTTACAACGTTGTCATCCCGCAGCTCCACCCCAACTCACCATTCACCAATTCATCACTCATCCACATCCATCATTCATCATCCGTCCTAATATCCAGGCAACCCGCCTCGAATCCTCAGATTTCGCCTTCTCTTGCGACAACACAACATCACACGCGCGCGTACACACGCGCCTACGCTAACGCACCATGGCTTCTCGCCTCTCCAGTCTCAGGCGTCCACTCATCGCAGCATCCGTCATCGGCCTTGGCACCGCCGCCACCATCTATTACAACAAGTCCCGAAAAAGCCTCTCCCACGACAAGGCCTTGGTGCCTGTCCAGCGCGATTCCCAAGGCAAAATCAAGCTCCCGACCTTCCCTGCCGTCAAGACTCGCGCCGAGCAGCTCGCCGCCCTCCGACGCCATGACGGCAGCGACCCCGACGCAGAGTACGATCTACTCATCATTGGCGGCGGCGCAACGGGCACCGGCATCGCTCTCGACGCCGTGACGCGTGGTCTCAAGGTCGCCCTGATAGAGCGCGACGACTTCTCCGCTGGGACCAGCTCCAAGAGCACCAAGCTCGTCCACGGCGGAGTGCGCTACCTTGAAAAAGCCGTCTGGAACCTCGACTACCCGCAGCTCGAGCTCGTCATCGAGGCCCTCCGCGAGAGAAAGGGCTTCCTGCACATCGCGCCACACCTGTCACGTTCGTTGCCCATCCTGCTTCCCCTGCAGAATTGGTTCCAGGCGCCGTATCTCTGGGCTGGCTGCAAGATGTACGACCTGCTGGCCGGGTCGCAGGGTCTCGAGAGTTCATATCTGCTCAGCCGGCGCAAAGCCCTCGAGGCATTTCCTCTGCTCAACCGCCATCACCTCGTCGGTGCACTTGTCTACTACGACGGCCAGCACAATGATTCGCGCATGAACGTCTCGCTGGCGCTGACGGCCATGCTGTATGGCGCCACGCTTCTCAACCACGTCGAGGTGACGGCTCTGGAAAAGGACGCCAATGGTAAGATTTGCGGCGCCAAGGTAAAGGACGTTATAGCCGGACACGAAACTGCTTCTGCTTCCTCGGAACCATTCACCGTCCGCGCGAAGGGCGTCATCAACGCCACGGGGCCCTTTACCGATGCCGTGGAGCGCATGGATGATCCGCAGCGCAAGGAGATCGTCGCACCGTCTTCGGGTGCCCACGTTATGCTTCCGGGCGCCCTGTGTCCTAATGGTATGGGTATTCTCGACGCTGCCACCTCGGACGGCCGTGTCGTCTTTGTGCTGCCCTGGGAGGGTGTGACTGTCGCGGGCACGACGGATAATGCGTGTCCGGTTGAAGCTGAGCCTGTGGCTCTTCAGGACGACGTGGATTTCATTTTGAAGGAAGTGAGCAAGTTGCTGGAGCCTGAGAATGCTGTCACGAGGAATCACGTCTTGGCAACGTGGTCTGGTATGTTTCTGCTTTTCTCTCGTTTCTTCTTCCTCAATCAATCTCTTTTTTCTGTTTGGAAAACTGCTCTCATCAAAGACGGGGTAGCATTCCAAGCAAACAATATCATCACGACTGACTCCAAATCAAAGGCATCCGCCCCCTCGTCCGTGACCCCAACGCCGGCAATACAGAATCCCTCGTCCGCTCCCACCTCGTCACCGTGTCTCCCTCAGGCCTTCTCACCTGCGCAGGCGGCAAATGGACCACATACCGTCAAATGGCCCAAGACGCCGTCGACGATGCCATTCAGACCTTCAACCTCCGCCCCCGCCCCGTAGCCCTCCCCGACATCAGCGGCTACAATCTCGCCGAATCTCTCACAGACGGCTCCTGCAAGACGCAGTCTACCCCTGTGCTTGGATCCCACGGCTTCTCAACCGGGTTGCCCGCACAACTCATCGAAATGTACCCCCACCTGGACAACGACATAGCTCACCACCTTGCCACTAACTACGGCGACCGCGCATGGGCTGTGCTCTCCTCGTCTCCCGAAAGCGCGACATCCCGTCTATCGCCCTCGTTCCCTTTCATAGAAGCTGAGCTGCGCCACGCTGTCCGCTCCGAAGCAGCATGTACGGCCGCTGACGTCATTTCGCGCCGCACTCGACTCGCGTTCCTGGATGTGCATGCTGCGCTGGGGGCTCTGCCGCGGGTGATTGACGTGCTGGGCGAGGAGTTGGGATGGACCGAGGCGCGCAAGAAGGCGGAGTGGACGGAGACGATGTCCTTTTTGCGAAGTATGGGGCTGGAGGAGCGGGATATGGGGTTGTCGAGGGAGGATGTTGAGGGGGCTCAGGGGGTGAAGTATGCGATTTAGCGAATGGGATTTTACAGAATTTCGCCCCCTTTTTTTTTACCTGTTGCTTAGAAGCTTACTACATTGTTTTTTTTTGTTCTCATCGCATACATACATCATAGGGCGCATATATTTGTATATTATCGCTAAACGCATACACCGGCCGTTGTACGCACTACGCGGACTGGGTATTCGTTACCTGCAGGCGCTTTCGGTTGCTGGGCATGCGCATTTGCTGGAGTTATCAGTCTTGTTCATCACAGATGTATAGAGGTCCTTTGCCGCCCTTGGAGAGATGTGGCAGAAGAGTTATAGACATTATGGCTGTATTGCTATTGGCAACTACGTTTTAATATCCCTTCCAAGACGCAGCTCCCATTGTCCTTCGGCCTCTCATGGTCTCAGACTTTTCACGATTTGAGCCAGTCGATCAGCAACAGATGCCTTGCTTTGCGTCTGCGATATCCGGATGCCATGCTCCAACGGCGATGGCAAGGCCAGGCCGATAGGTGATATCTACGACGTTTATGTGGCGCCGTCGTCAATCAACAAATGCGCGCGGTTGCTTCCTTCACACATCAGGGCATCAATGATCATCTACCTCAGAGATAAGTTAGTTTGTTTACCAACTCAAGTACAGGCCAGAGTCCTCTGTAGTTTGGGTTAACGGCGAAGCAATTCAACAGTGATCTTCTACACATATTGCCAGACGTCTACTACTGTTATTGCTGTGAGTGGGATAACGCCCCCCCAACAGCTCTTCAATATTGATGGAGGATACAAATTCCGGCGCCGGATCCAACAACATGAATTATATCATTATCAGGATACAACAAGCCAAAGCAAAGGTGAAAGAAGACGACGAGTCAATGACTCAATAATAAGACGGACGTGGCTGGCAATGATACCGTTAATGCTCATTACGCGACCGCGGCGCGGCGGCGCCCACCAGCAACGCTTCAAGCAAAAGCTGATCAACTTTATTATCCACGGCCATGCTGCAATCTCTGTAATCGAGAATATGCATTTTCGAAGCTTCGTCTACTTCTTACGTGTCAACAATAGAGGTCTTCCACCGAAGAGCTCGCAGACTTTGGGGTCCTGGCTATGAATAAAAACTGAGTGCAAGACAAGACAGCGTAGCGTGATGTGCGAGATGAACTAATGGAAGCTTCCAGCAAAATTTATGTACTTTAAGGCTTTGATGTCTGGAAATCACCGGCTCAGACACCAATCCTTGGCATCTATTCCTCACCTTGACCAATGTTGAGGGGCGTGCGACGACAAAGTTTTCCTTGGGTTGGAGGAGTGCTATGATTTCCAGACATACAGGAGGTAAATTTTACTGATAGCTTCCTTAGTTCATCCCGCACACCACGCTGTCTTGTCTTGAAGTCATTATTATTCATAGCCACGACCTCAAAGTCTGCGAGTTGTTCGGTAGCAAACCTCTGTTATTAACGCATGAAGAGTCGACGAGGCTACGAAAATATTTTCAATGATGGAGAATCGCAACATGATTGTGGATAATGAAGTTGATGAGCTTTTGTTTGAAGTGTTGCGGGCGGGGCGGCGGCGGCGGCCGCGGTCGCGTGATGAGCATCAATGGAACGGTATTGTTTCCAGCCACGTCTACGTGATTGTCGACTGACTCGACTCGTCGTCCTCTGTCACCTCTGCACCTTCGCGTGGACCTCCGACCTGTTGTATCTATGATTAGGATTCGGTGCCAGAATCTGTATTCTCCATTCCATCAATATTGAACTTTGTAGAGCTGTTGGGGGAACATTGCCCCGTTCACAGCAATAGCAGTAGTAGACGATGTGTGAAGAGGATTGCTGTTGAATTGCTTCGCTGCAACACCAAACCGCAGGGGACTCTGGATTCTGGTCTATACTCGTGCAGGTAAGCTAACTTGTCTCTAACATGGGCGATTCTCTGATGTATGAAGAAAGGCATTACGTTCAGCATCCTCTCCTGAGTCCTGAGTCCTTCTGTGCGTGATTGTTGGACGTTTACAGACGATGGCGCCACATAAGCGTTGTAGATGATACCTATAGGTCTGGTCTTGTCCTTGATTTTATCACGGGCTGTCGGCGGCGGCGGCAGAGTCTGGAGACGACCACGAGAAGAAATTTGTATCTGCCGTCTGGGACGGGGAACTCTCTGCTGGCTGAGTTGAAGGCAGGCCGATGGCACGGCCATTGCGGATGACTGGAATGTTTTTGAGCAAGCGCGAGTAGTTACTAGTTTTATGTTATCGTCGGACTGGAGAGATGTGTAGAAGAATTCATGAACTTCGGACTTGGAGGAGCTGGGGGCAGCCTTTTATATGTTAGACATGAGCTTTGCGGGTCAATAATGCCTTGAAGTGTTTGTCGATATTGGCACCGGCAGGAGTGAATTTTTCTTGATTTCGAAACGAAGCTTTGGCCAGCCCTTCCTTGACGCGATTTTACGTAATGAGAGACGCTTCTTGAAACACGGACCAAGGACTCTGACAGGACTTAGGAGTCAGAAGTCGTCTTCGTTTGCCGATTCAACAATCTCGCTGCCTTTGAAGTTCCCACCAACCGACTTGATCAGGATGTTTCTTTGTTGGGCCGTTTATTCGCTATGCCAACAGCGATGCAGAGAGAGGGAGAAAGAAGGTCTTTATTTTGCTTTATCAGACGCTTTATTGGGGGGGGGGGGGGCGTGAGCCGCATGTAGGGCTGCCGGAGACCGGGGAAGGTCTTTTGCAAAGGGATAGTCTCGTCCTCGTCGTATACCTAGTTCTCACGAGATTTGGTCGGTTAGAATGACTTGATGTAAGCATGCACTTGTTTGACGAATCGAAGGCGCTCCACATATTCGCAATAGTTGATACCATGCCATGAAGCAAAAAACAAGTCATTTCATGCATCAAACATGCCTAAATCATCGCGTGTCGTCCCTCCGACCGCTTCCAGCCACATGAATACCAAACTCCGTGTTTCCCTTGTTCCAAACGCTCACAAGCAAAATGCCGTCCACATGCAAATATTGAATCATGAAGCCCCTTTCCCCCCCCCGTTCTCTTCCCCCACCCCGCACACATTTCATGAGAAAGCAAAAAAAAGTTCCCTATCCCCTCACACGCAGATAGTACACCCCATCCCCATCGCAAACGTACCTCATCGTCGTCGTCTCCGGAAACATCGCCGCCAACTCCCTCTCACTCCCCATCACAGCCCGATAACTCAAATGCCCCAGCGCAGATCTCAACAATGTAGCCTCCCCCAAATGGCTATGATCCCGCACCATCACCATATTCGACAACACAATCGAGATAAGCGCAAAAAGCAGCTGCAATCCCATAATAAGGCCTAGCACCAGATGCACAGACGACCAATTATTAATATCAAGCGTGATTCCCTTGAGGGGCATCTGCCCCGTAACGTTGAGATTCGAATTCGACTGCGCAGTCGCGAGGATGACCCCCGCAGCGAAAGAACTAGTCTGGTACCCCATAAGGGAGTTACTCCCTGCGCAGGCCGACCCAAGGAGACTCTCGGCTGGGTAACTCTGGAATTGGATCCGGTCAGTGAGGTTAGCGCCGAGGTCGGAGGTGCCGTAGCCTTGGAGGGCGATGGCAGCAGGGGCCATGAGCTTGAGGGTATCGCCGAGTTCGTGCTCGGGGATGATGGCGTTGACGACGGGCGCGACGCTGACGTTGCAGCGGTAGAACCAGGGTTCCGAGCTGGAAGCTTCGAGGGCGGTGACGATGCTCCATCCGATGTGTTGGTCGTGGAGGGGGTCGACGATGAAGGTGGTTTGGCCGGGGCCGTTTTTGGCAGGTACGTTGAGGGTGGTGTTTCGGTCGTCGGCGAGGGTGATGGTGTCGAGATCGCCGCTGCCGCCGCGGGTGACTTTCCAGGATTCGCAGGTCGAGGATGTGGCTACGGAGCGGTTGGAGGCGGCCATGAGGTAGTATGATGCGCTGGGGGTTGTGGCTTCGTAGAACCATGAGTAGCAGGTTGTGTTCATGCATGAAATGGGCGAGTTATCTGGGTTGAAGAGCGCGCCTGGCTCTGGCGCATTGAGGGCGTTGACGTTGATGCCTGCGGCTAATCCGACCATTCCGTAGCTTGATAGACATATGTGAGAAGAATAGATCAAACTGAGTAATGAGCGAGGAGAGGACTCGGAGTTACCTATTGGCGGTGTATCGCAGCGCATTCTCCATCTGACTCGTCATCGCGCTGCCGTTGGAGGTCAACGACGATGAAGATGACGAGGTCAGTTTGTATGTTTGCAGCGTAGACAGATCCGGCACGGACACGAGACCTGGCTGCGTTGGCACCATCTTATCCGCGCCGTTGACATTGTAAGTCAGTCCGAGAGTGGCGAGCCCAATCTGCGCAGCCTGTGATGTCTTAATGAGAAGTTCTCGGGTGACGATGGCGCAGGGCAGTAGGGCAACATGAACAAGCTGTACCCCCCCTAGAAGAAGAAAAGAAGACGAACCGCATTGATGGCAACCCAGGCCAAGACATAGGCACGCAGCGAGAAGCGCCTCGATACACACAGCAACATGACCATACGGCTCATGTTCTCGCTTTGCAGTACCAAATCAACCTCCCGCGGACGCCACTCCCTCAGACTCAGCACCCACCAGCGTAGCGTGGCAGCCATGTGCTTGAGCGAGCTGGCGAGATTCAAGCTCAGCAGAATGGACAGGCCGACAATGAGCGTATTGAACTCCTTCTTCTTGGCCATGACCATGGCGGATCGACTGGAATACTGCCACAGGACCAGGTAGACGGACGCGCACAAGACCATCGTCAGGACCCATCGTGTGAGACATGCGCTCAGCAATCTGCGCAACTGCCGGCCCTTGTGCAGCCGCTCAAAGGTGAAGCTATACGGCTGGCGAGCGAGACGTGGCGGCGTCGGCGGCGCATCCGACTTTTCGGTCGAGCTGTCGTTGCAGTCTTCTTTGCGGAGAGTCATGACTGGGGTTGGTCTCGCTTATAAGTTACACATGACAATGTCTCAACACGCGATGAGAACAAGGGAAGCATCCGTGTATGTATTATTATTATAAAAGCAGAACGAGCAAAAACTCTTTTCTGTTCGGCCGGGAAAATAGACCCTGGAGTCCTGGACCCTGGGCACTTGTGCGGACGTTGGTGTCCCATCCTTGCCGGTCCAGGTCGGTCGGTGGGCTCACCACGTCCGACGGATGAATGCCCTTCCATCATCCATGTGTGTGGAAGACTGGAAAAGTGTGTGTACGGTGTACAGGAGTGTGTGTGTAAACATGTGTGTGTGTTGTGTGTGTTATGTGTGTGTGTGTGTGTGTGTGTGTCTGCATTGTCGTTTGTCGTCCGCGTTTGCTGAGAGAGAGAGAATCCCGCGACGCCCGAGAATTCCTTGCAGTGCGGATGGTGGATCCCCCGGCCGCCATTAGCGACGAATTCAAAGCCAGCCTGCGTACCGATAATCCGCCAAGCGCGTCGGGGAAAATAAGAATATTCGCATGTATGCGACACGCCCGTGATGCTCCGGTCAATGGCCACATTTTACCTGCCAGGCTTCAATCTTCCTGATTGAGCCGGTCCATTTTGTCGCCGGCGCGGGTGCCTAATGACGAAATTCTCTCCCGAGTCTCAAGTTCTCAACTGCCAACTGGTGGTGCGAAGTTGTCTTCCGCGAAACATTGCGGGGGAGGGCGTAGAGGGGCCATTGTCTGGTTACAATAGAGTGCTTTTTACGGACAACAATGGACCAATTAATGCTTGACAATCGGCTGCTACGAATTCAATAAACACTAGACGCAACCACATCAAACGCGTGTTCGACGGACAAGAGTCCAGAAACAGCCTCCAAGCCGTCCTCAGTCTGGGCGCTTCCTTCTTCCTGCAGCCAATCCGTCATAAGCAGGCTTCCTGTCGGATCTAGACTCTAGACTTATTAGTAGAGGGTGCACGAGCGGGATCGGCCGTGGAAGACGGCATCGACGCGGGATTTGACGCGGGACATCCATCATCATTGACCAGGGACGTTGACGCGGGACCGTTTCTGATGCGTGTCGTGTATCGAGACCCTGCTTTCGGAATGCTTGCCCGCTTTGCCGAGAAATCGCTCGTCAATTCGACTTTGTGAAAGTCGGGATGAGGTCATATGTCCTTCTTTGCTTCGTTGCGCTCAGCTCAATTCGCCTTCTCTATTGTGAGATAGACGGAAGAAGAGAAGAAGAGCAAATGAAGAGACAAGAAAGTTTAAATCGCACAAACGAGTCACGATCCGCCGCCCATTCCAGCGCGGGACGGCGACAACACCTACACATGTACGGAGTATACATATATGTATGTATGTGCATACATATGTGCATCACACCATAACTGAAACATTGTCTCGATCGCAGCGCGGGTAGTACGCGGGTCTCGGTACCTCAAACATGACACGCAGATCGCGAATGCCCCTCGCTGCAAATGAGTTCTTCACGCAGAAACTCATCGATAAATCAGTGGGTGCCATTTTACACAGATCTTGTGGCTCGTACACAATATGGCCCGTGATACCTGCATTGGTTCGTACGACAAACAGACCGCATTCGTTTGAGCAACAACTTACAAGGACGCTCCAATCTGCGGGGATGCTCCCTGTTCCTCGCGCTATGTAACCCAGCAAGAATCTGACAGCTTCCTTGTTCCCGTGCCATGTCTTGCTCGATAACCGTGGCTATACCGTACGGTCGGTAACCACTAGTCATCCGTATCACCGATCGCCCTGCCGTTCGTCATACATCTCTCCGGCTGCAGTACCAGCGCCGACCGAGTTTGGGATACCTCCGCTAGATGATCCGTCACGGTGTATCATCGTAGATGAGGACGGCGCGCGGATGAGACTCCCTGTGATAAGCGAGCTGCGAGGCGGCCAGCTATGGCCTCTGTGATGCATGGGACGTTCTTGGGTTGTCTGTTTTTGGTGAGTGGCCGAGGTTGATCTGGGAAGAGTGCACCTTAAACAAGCTATCATGGGAAATTAAAGTCTGACGTACATACCTATCTCGCACACTTTGCTACATTGTGCCGAATGCAGTGCGACCGCCGCAGAATCAGGAGCGGCCTGGGAGAGACGCAGCTCAAATGGGCTATCGTAAGCGCTGAAAGTTTGTGTCGTGCCATATCTTAGACACGTACTACATGGTGCGTTCCAATTTCCAACGCGCTCGAATTGTAGAATTACGGCCCGATGGGGCATCTCAATACCAATGTGTTGCATAGTTATATCCAGCAAGCCACCGGACTACTCGGAACTCCCACTGTTGTGTGTGTGTGTGTGTGTGTGTGCAAGAAAACGAATTCCGGGGAGTTCTCAACACCGGATTCGTTGCATACTAAGGTCCAGCAGAATTCAGTGCCAGAACAGGGTCCAGCAGACTGCTTCTACCGTATCTATGTTATTGCACATGAGGGAACGTGTGAAACCAGCGGATCGTTCAACGGACCAGCTCAATCGTGTCAGGACGATAAATCCGAATGCCAGCCACACCGCTACCTGAACTGCGAATGAGATGAAGAGAAAAGGAGAAACGAACTCGGACGGTGTCTCACGATGAGTTTGGATAGGCCGAAACCGTATTGTATGGATTCGAATATATGTATCGAGACAAGAAAAAAATGGACAAAGGACACCAACTACATACAATGCACCTCTTGAGTTGTCCACTCACTCATCCTCTCCTCCACTAGAAACAGGCACCTCCTACCATCGGCACTGCCACTGAATCACTTCCTCCTCCATATTCATTCCTATCCACCAAGCCACTCGATTCCTCCCCTGCCAATCTCCCGAGTCCCTTCCATATAGAACTAAGAACAAGTTACAATGGAAATTCCTGTTCGTCAGGCGCAATTTTCGTCGCTGCTTAATTGACAGGTCTTAATTTCGGTAGTCGAAACCCAAGCGAGCCTTAGCAAGGGTTGTTGCTCCCCGAAGTTGCCGATCAACAATCATCGCTCCGTTTACTCATGCTGCTTGAGGCCCATCCGAGGACGCCTCTTCCAATTACTCTTTATGAAATCGTGCTAAATCAGCTGCGTATACTCGGTTCTCTTATAGCATTGGCTAATGAGGTTCTTTCGGCCGTGTGGTATGAGCCGCGAGATGTCGTAGATGTCGGGCAAATGACGGCGACTCATGCATGCGTGTCGACTCCAGAGCTGCAACTAGACCTGGAGAACTTCAATGTTTTCTGGAAGAGCGTTAGCTCATCCTCGCAGAAACTTGACTTGAAGCAGTTTCACTAAGCCGCGGGCCTCGGCATTGAGTATTGGCTATTGCCCGCTCAAGCGATTTCGGACGGATATGCTGTGATGAATAGTCTATCCCCCGTCTTGCAAAGCATGCTTCATGAGCTTTGTAAGGGGGGGGGGAAGAGCTGCCTTTGTGTTAGTCTTTCTTATCTCTTTGTCTAGCATGGTTGGTGACAGGCTGCTGTGGGCTTCATGGTCCTCTCGGTGAAGTGATAAGTAATAATAATAATAATTACCACCAATAGACGCAGATTGCAAACAAGGGCTGCTTAGCAACCCTAGATTGGAGTCATTGGATCGAACTGGGATTGCACACAAGAGAGTCTGGAGAAGTCTGAAGTTGCAGCGACTTTGGGAATTAGGAGTCATCCGAGACCATCGAGGGTGTTGAAGCTGCAAGCAAGCCATTTTGAAAGTTGAAACAATAATCTAGAGATGACCAAGTAATTGTATGACTTGAAACTCGGGCCCTCACTCTATACGACATACCCCCGGCTCTGTCAAGGCGCCAAGCGATCAAAGGGACAAGAGATGGAAGCGAGAAAATTGAGATGAGTTAATGATGCGCTTCACCGGTCAATCACATTGGCGAGCCTTACTCGTTTGTGCAAACACATATTATTCCCAGTCACTTGTAATCGAATGGATTGGTAGCATTGAAGAACCGCTCACTTTTTCTTCATCGTGTTGGCCGTTGCCCAGCGCGACGCATCTCTTACCTCGTCGCGACAACACGTTGCGGCACGTCGATATGAAAAGCTGTAGCAAAGTCGCTGAGCTGGAGTACCAGTCCAGGCAATAGCAGGCCGATATATTGCTGGTATTTGAGTAAGTAGCATGGCTCAGTGAGCATTCGCACACCTCAAATTTGCGCCAAAACGTTCGAAAGAGACCAAGGTAAATCTACAAGCAATGAACAAGTTCAATAGAGTTCCTTGGTTCATGTCTTGTCTGGCCATTCATGGATCCGTTTACGCGATACCAAACCCAGTGTGCCTTGGTAACCGCAAGTTTGTGTAACGGAGAGGAACGCCATTGGGATGGCCGAGTTAGCGATAAAACCTCTGAGCTCAACACAGTCACAAACACCAACGGAGTTTCGCCGTGAGGGTGTTCTATATCGTGAGCTGAGCGCCTTATTTATTGGCTTCGTAACCCCCTTGGACTTGTGGAAATAGGCTATGTAGTGATTGCGTACTCTCTCTCATCCAACTCGATCAACGTCTTCGTATCTTGGTCCACAGTCAGGGACCGATCAGGGAGCGAGGGTACAGTGACAAACAAAGGGGCCTGTCGTGAACCACTCTCTCTCCAACGTGCGTCTTCCCATTTTAGCTGAATCGACGAATGTGCATTCATGAACTTGATCTCAGTGCTGGCCAAAGTGACTGGTCGAAGATGAAACCCATAATAGTAAGAGGTACAGAAAAGTCCACGATTGAGTCGACATAGGGAGTAGAGAATGCTGTAGGACAAATCGGCGGCTGGCGGGTGCCGGCGCGGGCGCCCAACAATATCGTCTGATGGCATTTCTCAGTCATAAAATGTTATGCATCTTTCCGTCCACCGGCCAGCAACCGGTGATCGAGGTTCGAGGTTCAACCTTTTCAACTCCAAATCGTCACCTCCCGTCATTTTTCTTTCGTCCGATATATCTGTTTCCTCTCTCCGAAAAAAAAAAACCCAATATCCCATAGGAGAATCAACTCCAGACGCCATTCTTCACCGTAGATACCCCAATCTTGAATCCACGGCATCTCACCAAAAACGCCCAATCCACAGGACGACACAACGTCACTCTACCACAGTCGGGTTCCGTCCATGCAAAGACTCGTTACCCCAAAGGCGAATCCGGAAACTGGTCCACGTAAGCGGTGCTCCCGTTGAGAATGACCCCTGCGTTAAGCCGCGTGCTGAATCGAATCATATCCGTCGAGGCCTCCTCGCGGTACCCGTCGCCATGGGAGCCAATGTCACTCGACGCGCTGATGGGCCCCGCGGGCCGATAGTGCGAGAAGAGCGTGGGATTGACACCCAAGCACTCCTGCTTAGTCCGGCCCTTGGAGCCCTCGCAGTAGAAGCGCAACATGATGTCGAAGCCGTCCGTGGCGGGCTTCAAAGCAAGCTCGCGAAGCATCTTGCGCGCGCCGCGGCGGCTGACGGCATACGCGAGACTGCAGACGCCTTCTTGCGCGTGATGCACCACGCGCGTATGCGGGGGGTAGTCCTCCACGAGATGGAAGGGCTTGTTGAGGGACCAGAGGTCCTTTTTGGGTGGTACGGAGATATCGTGTTTCCTGACTACGCGGCCCTTGGCCATGCGGGTGTTGTCCTCGAAGGGGAAACTCATGCCGCAATGGCCTAGCCAGAGCACGTCCCAGCTGTCGCCGTATGGTGTGAGAGATGGGGCCACGGTGTTGGGAAGCTTGTAAAAGTCCATGTCGCGGACTTTTTTGGGTGAGTGTTCCGTGGGATGCGGATACGTTGCATCGGCGTATTGACCCGGTCGGCCTCCTCGAAGCGGTTGGGTGAGCGCGCGGCTCGAAAGCGCGAAGCTATGCAGCTGCTCTCGGATCCTGACGTCCCAGTCGACATCGTCCTCTAGAATGAGCGCAGACGATAGGTTCCGCCGGACCACTCTGTACGATGCATCGTGCCATCAGCTTGTCGTTCGACACATCGATGCAAATATAGGCAGGCGGGAGGGGCACGTTACTCTTGAATCGCATTCATATGCCCGCGCCACGAACCGAGACTTGCGCCCTGCAGGTGCTTTCTATCTTTCGGCATTGGCACCGCCTTTTCGTTGACCTCGTCGCCCTTGACGCCATCGACGAATGTAATGCTGAGTTCCGAGAGAGCAGCGGCGAGTGTCATGCCATCGCGACGGTCCGACCGGGATGGCAGGCCAACGACTAGGATATCCCCAAACTGTCGAGCAGGAGATTCATGAGAAGAAAGTTAGCATAAATGGAAAATAAAGCAGAGTTCAGTCTCGAATTGCGAGTTGAAAGGGGGGAGTCCAAGGATAGTCCCAAGGAGAGAAAAGGAATTAGAAGAGAGAACGGAGCAAGGAAACGAGAAAACATGACATAGCACCGCATATACATACGCCAAGAGTAGCATTCAACACATGATTCAGCGACGCCGCGGAATCATAACCCGCATGCTGGCCCATGTATCGCGACGTTCCTGCATAACGCAGACCGCCACGCCGAAGACTGAGCAATGTGACAATGACGACGGCGGCGCCCATGACCGACAAGATCCGCCGCGACAGGAACATGTCGGAAATTCTGCTCAGATCGGGCTTCATCTGGACGCACTTCTGGTCAAGATAGAAAACTGGGTGGGATGAAAGATGGATCGTGATGTCTGGTCACTTGATGGGGAGGAAGTTCTGGGCCATCCTTTCGCATCAGCAACGGGCATATTATTATTAGCGATTGTGGGCGCTTGAGCACCAAGAGATGTGACCATCATATGGCGTTCATTATTTGATGCAACACATTTGTCATTTATGGGCGCGCTCGTGTTGCACGCTGGTTGCTGCGTTGCCGTTGCGTGGCCGCTGCGTGGCGTGCGCGTGTGCGAGTTTGTACGACCGAGATGGGGCGATGGAACCAAAGGAGCTTAGAAGTTTGAGCATTGAAGCGTTGTCTTGCTTATGCCACGTGCACTCTCCAGAACGCAGCCAGTCTCGAGGCTTCAAGTAAGATGAGGCTTGATGGCGCAACTTTGACTTCATCTGAATTGATCACAAAAATTAGGTACATGTAACATAGGTAATTGTCGCCGGACGCTTTCACTTATCGTCTTCTGCCAATTTTTGGTGTAGACCACAACTCGATGGCGACACGGTCCGTGACTCGAGCGACTTGCTGCAGTTTTGCGCTTACGGAGTACACGGACTCCATCGCATCGGCAAGCCCTGATCGGGCGCCGTATGATGTATCACTCTTGTAGGGTACATATGTATGTAGGTAGGTATGTATGTACATAGGTACATATGTACATACCTACGACGAACGAACGGATCTGGCGTGCGAGCGCCCATGTTGGAAATTTTGAGATCCTCCCGTCTGGACAGATCTCAACAGGGGCTGCCGAAGGCTGCTGCAATTCAGGCGGGAGTTGCGAATGCCACTGTGACTGGACCCCCAGGCAGGCCTACTAATCATCCAGGAAAGAGCCGCCTCCGGCGCGTGTGAACTTTGAAGTCCGTCTCTTCTCTCGTTTCTTCTGGACCGACGTTGCATGCACATTGCATTGGGAGACTGAGTCGGGACGTTGCAGTCTGCGACTCCCGAGTATCCGAGCAAGGTGGTACCGGTGCTCACTGAATGAGCGGTATGTACAGCGTTTCTTCGCAGGTAGTTCTCGCAGATCAGTCCTGCAACGGCAACGAGACGAGCACAAGGGTGGTCAAGTGCACTGTGCTAGTGTTGTACCAAAGAATCGCGCAGGAAAGCCTGCCTTTTCAAGGAAAACTCCAACGACGAGCAAGAGTCGGAGCAAGACGAAAATTCATTATCTCGATCGAAGTCTTCTCTGGTCGTGTTCATCCTTGGACATACCGTCTATGTGATGCTTATTCCTCAACAATCAAGAGAGTGCTCCGTACAACAATACTTTAAAAAAAATCTAATTCGCACAGTGACGGGTATATCAAACTCCATACCTGTGCGCCTGATTCTGACGGCAGGGGCTGCCGGAAGTCGATAAACGAAGTTTCTTCATCATACTTGATAGAGAATAAGATCTTTTCGGTGGAATCTTGAAAAGGTGCAACGTTATCCGGAGCGTACGCGTCTCATTTACACCCAAAAGAATTGTCTTCATCGCGTTGCGAAAAAATCCATGCAAGCGTAATCGCACTGTGATGACCGGTTGGGTACCTATTAGTGTTGGCCGCGGCTGCGTCGGCACTGGCTGGTCTTGAGTCAAGACTCTTGATGTCTCGGCGCTCTTGATCCGAGCCGTAACTTGTGGACCACTGCATCAAGTTTGTGCATACGGAGTAGGTACATATGTGTATACACTTCTGAATTGAATCGTGTTTTGTTTCATGGCACAAACCTGTGGTCGGGCCGGTTTGACTTCGTCAAAGCTGTCAACAGAACATCGACTGCATCAAGAGTTAAAGAGACGACTGACGACCCGGCGGGTAGCTATAACTTATAAGGTACGTAGGATTGACAGCCACTCATCCTCGAGCCGGCAATCTGATCTTACCGTCGTACCTAACATATCGTACGCATTAGGCATTACATAGTCTATGAATAAAAAAAATCCATGCTGAACCAAGAAGTGCAAGGGGTCGCAAGTCCGACATATCTGCTCCAACTTACCCTGGGCCTGTCGCCGATAAAATCTCGAGATGGGGGTCTCAAATCTCAATGCCGGCACTTCCGCGCTTGCCCCCCCCCCCCCCCCCCCCCCCCCCCCCCCCCCCCCCCCCCCCCAGGGCCCCAGGCCCCCAGCCCTCTGTCTCATCGGCAACCTAGCCCCCTTATTATACCGGTAGGTACGGAGTACATATGTATGTATGTATGTACATTGTACAGAGTACGGAGTATGTACGTAGGTATGAATGTACATATGTATGTACGGAGTATGTTATGTATTGCCGCTTTGAATCTGCTACATATTGCTCGGCAAAAGCATCAGCGAGATACGGCAATATACGTCACAGTCGACAGTCGACAGTCAACGACTCGCAGACGGGCTTCCCATTGTGACCCTGCTGGGCATCGAGCGGTGAACTTGATTTCTGCTCCGGAGTCCGGACTGAGGAGTCAAGACTCCCTAGCACTCCTGCGGCGCGCAAACAGGCCTCTTGGCACGAGCCTAGCCTTTTATCCAGCGACCACTGACACGATGTCGACGCATTCCGTCCACAGCAGGAAAGGCAGCCAATGAGTAATATCCCCGGATGTGCGATGACTGTACGGAATACCTATTGGTTGCTTCCATGCTGGCCAGCGTCGACGTCTTTCTGTACTCCGTACCTCGTGCGCCTTAAATTCCCGCCAAGCGTCTTAATAACGCCAACGCGGTGGATCTCGTGATGTTGGTTACGGAGTACCTAAATCAAACCAGTGAACCACGCAATTGTCTCCGGCTAGATGCGGATATACATACAAGAGAAAGCCGCTTATCTCTGGCTTTATCTTGCTCTCTACTCCGCTTTCTAGAACGCCATCGTGGGGCTTTGTCGGGGGCCCTGGGGTACCTTGTAGTGGGCTGGGGTAAAATCTTAGATACATAGGTACATATGTACCTACTCATTCGCGCTGAGGATGGCCGTTATCAAAGAAAGCATTGGCCAATTCCCCAGAATAGATAAAGATGGCTCTCAACGAGAACGGTTAAATGAGCGGCCTGCAAAGGCAGCCACAGTGGATAGAGCCGTGGAATAGTCAGGCTTGGCATCCCTTCTTGTCCAGCCTTCTTGCCGTCAGATCTAAGCAAGCGGCTTTGCGATAGCGCAACGGCTGCAGCCTCCAGTTTTCAGATGGCTTCCATCTTCTTTCCCTCACATTGGACGAGATCTGCGGAACACAGGGAGGTTGAATTAGCCTTGAGCCAAAAGAGATGTACGTCTCGTCATCTTTCCAGCATGTAGAATTCCTGAGCCACCATTGTCAGACGTCTGAGTGGCGAATGCCATGTGGCCATGTATGAGACGCCATCTACCTACAACTTGATTTCCACCATGACCCGACACTCGCAAGTTCAATTCGTCGTTATTTCCGTCGATAAGGCACGGCGACGGACAGAAATTTCCGAATTGTTGATCTCGTGATCTGCTACAAACCCCAGGTCCCGTACTACCGGCTGCCAGGGCCCAGGGGACTGATAGAAAGACAAAGGCTTTCACCGAGTGCCGGGTGCTTGTTGCCTGCTGCCTGACCACGGACGATTGACAGTCTCCTCGCGCTAAGTAATGAACCCTGTATGGGGTCGTGAAGCCAGGATCAGCCGCAGTCTGGTCTTGTTAGCCTTGCCAGCTGATTCAGATTTGATTTGGTAATTGCTATGGTCTGCATGAAGCCGGATCAGGGTCAGGTGTCTCCACGCAACGTGGTATGGCAGCGCACGAGCATGAGCAGGCCGGGGGCAAGTCGCCTGGAACTCCGTGGGCTGGCTGGATGAGTATAAGATGATGAAGGCGCCCGCTTACCTTGCCGCCTTTGCGGTGGCTGACTTATCCAGCTTTGCTTCAGCGTCGTTCGTCGTTGTGTTTGTTGTACAAAGGACGTCTTGCCGTTGCCCCGAGGGTTCTTCAGCCGTAGCGCAGCAGCCCGTCAGCTGCCAGCTACTATCTATCAGCTGCAACGGCCGACGACTGAGCGCCTTACCGCATATCACCTCTCGCGCGATACTTATCCGGCCTCTCTGCCGCATTTCCTTCATCCTGCAACGCCGTTTCTTTTAACAATTCGGACACGATGGACTCGGAAGGCATCTATGCCCGTGCGGGCAAAAGCGACAGCCATGGCAGTGACCCCGAAAAAGCCAGCGTCCGGCACCAATTCGAGGGTACAGGCGAGATTCGTGGTCTCGAGACCAACCCAGAGACGATGCTTCACAAGGGCCTCAAGGCTCGCCACATCACCATGATTGCCATTGGTGGTGCGTTGGGCACCGGTCTCATCGTAGGCACCGGCAAGGCTCTAGCTCAAGCTGGCCCCGGCTCCCTCTTCATCTCGTATACGTTTGTTGGTTTTCTCGTCTTCATTGTCATGGCCGGTCTAGGTGAAATGGCTTCTTGGATGCCGCTCAGTGCTGGATTCACCGGTTACGCCACTCGATACTGCCATCCGTCTCTTGGCTTCGCTCTCGGCTGGTCGTAAGTCTCTCTTCTCGTTCTCCATCATCTAGAGCCTACTTTTCTGGCTTTTGTATATCTAACCTCACTTAGATACTGGATGAAATACATTATCGTCACTCCGAACCAGCTTACAGCCGCCTCTCTCGTCATTTCGTTTTGGGTGCCCCGCGAGAAAGTCAATCCCGGTGTCTTCGTCGCCATCTTCCTCGTTGCGATTGTGTGCATCAATTACTTCGGAGGCATCAAGTTCTTTGGAGAATTTGAGTTCTGGCTGTCCTCGTTCAAGGTCATTGTC
Organism: Claviceps arundinis; assembly: GCA_018360175.1. Taxonomy (NCBI): domain Eukaryota; kingdom Fungi; phylum Ascomycota; class Sordariomycetes; order Hypocreales; family Clavicipitaceae; genus Claviceps; species Claviceps arundinis. The sequence goes on along the minus strand of SRPS01000060.1, from coordinate 48,871 downwards.
GTGGTGGGCATCATCCTCTTTGCGCTCATCATTGCCTGCGGCGGCGGCCCCAATGGTGATGCGCCTGGCTTCCGGTATTGGAACAATCCCGGCGCATTTGCGCAGCTTTACAAGACAGGCCCCTCTGGATCGCTGGGGAAGTTTATGGGCTTCTGGTCTGTCATGGTGAATGCGACTTTCGCCTATCTCGGTACCGAGCTCGTCGGCGTCACGGCCGCCGAAGCGCAGAACCCGCGGCGATCGATTCCCAAGGCCATCAAATTGACCTTTTACCGCATCTTGATCTTCTACTGTCTCAGCGTTCTCCTCGTGGGCATGATTGTCCCCTACAATTCCGACAAGCTGGCGTTCGCCAACAAGCAGACTACGGGTGCTAGCGCAAGTCCGTTTGTTGTTGCAGCCACCATTGCCGGCATCAAGGGCTTGCCACATGTCATCAACGCCTGCATTTGCATCTTTGTCTTCTCCGCCGCCAACTCAGATCTCTACATTGGCAGCCGAACGCTGTATGGTCTCGCCAGCGACCGCGCAGCTCCGGCCATTTTCCGCCGCACTGACAGCCGAGGCGTGCCTGTTTACGCACTCGCAGTTTGCACCGCATTCGCCTGCTTGGCTTTCATGGTTGTGTCAGACGACTCCAAGAAGATCTTTAACTACTTTGTCAACCTCACCACCATCTTCGGCCTGCTGTCTTGGATATCCTTGCTTATCACATACATCTTCTTTCTCAAGGCACGACGCGTGCAGAACCTCGCCGACAGCGCGATGCCTTATGTCGCACCCCAGGGCCTGATCGGAACCTACATCGCCCTCTTCTTCTGTTGCCTAATCTTGCTGACCAAGAACTTTGACGCCTTTGTCCACCACGACGGCATCACCTTTGATGTCCAGAGCTTCATCACGGGCTACCTCGGTATTCCGCTGTATCTGATTCTGCTTTTCGGCCACATGTTCTATACCAAGAGCCGCGGTGTCAAGGCGCACGAGGTTGACTTCTTCACCGGCAAGGACATCATCGACCGGGAGGAGTCGGACTTTTTGGAAATGCAGAAGATCAAGATTGCTGAGAGCCGGGGCTGGAACAAATTCTACAACCGCTATGTTTCGTGGCTATTCTAGGAACGCGCCAGACTATGTGGGGGTGTGGGAAGCGATTCTTATTTATGTTTTCATGTCGATACGTTGTTTCATGTTGGGACGGAATGTGCAAAAGTGAGATTATTGTTTTTTCTTTATGCAGCGCAATATACCAGGATACAGTTTTTGCTAGTTAGTTTTTCTACACAAGACACAGTTTCACTCACTCATTACGGTGTGAAATGTCTTGTGAAATCTTTGTGAAATACCTACAGTAAAGCCACCGGTTGAAACTTGAAGAGTTTGGGTCGGTCCGGCATGGATGATGGATGGGAGAGAAAAAGAAACCTAGCCTCTAGGTAATCTGGTCCTTATCAGCGGGTCCTCGCCCCGCCCCGAAGTGGAAGTCCCGCTCCCGGCTTAATCGCTTATCTAGACCCCTACATACCTATACAGTAACTCACCCCTACCTATACTCCTCCATGCACGGAGTACATGTAGGTACTCCGTATGTACCTATAAGTAATGTACGAGGCACCTATGTACATGATGCAACACGAAGACAAAACATAGGTATCGTGCGTGAGACAGAATGCTGAGGAGAAGCAGGCTTGACGCTCTGAAACCAGTACACGTAGCTGTCGCCTGCTTCACAAAATAAAGGCGGTTGCGTAAAAAGTTTCCCAGATTCAAAGGTTCTTTCAATGGATGAAATGTTCCAGACGAAGCGCAATGCTGCTCTGGCCGCGCACGATTACGAGATATACATATCATACCTATCTATATGCGGCAATGTACGGAGGAGGTAGTATCTATCGGCATTTTCATCAACATACTCCGTACCTCCGTACGCGCCACCATTTCTCTCCGTAGGCTTTGCGCAGCTGCAGATTCTGCACCTCGTGGCCTCAAACGCTATAGGTCCCTTTTCCTTTGGCATACTTCGTACAGAGTACAGACTCACGGAGACCGTAGGTATGTAGATGGATGCATATTGTAGTAAATACCTCATGAAGGCGCCGATTTAACCTTTCTAATGCGTTGGTGCTGCGATGGTATATGTGTGACATACCTGGTGTGTGCTCAGTCACTGTTTCAGTGGTTGAAACTTTGAACCTAGGGGGTATTCCGGGGCTTTTATTATGCGAGATATGCTCCGTAGAGTCAATGTGGAATATAGTTAGGATGTGGGACAGAATGAACCTGAGTGAGTGGAAGGGAAGGGGATGAGTATGTAAAGGTGAGGGTGGAGGAGAAAGCAGGTAGACATTGTGGCCATGGCGGGATGGAGCTTGTATCGGCCAATGCACAAAAGTTGCACGACACTTACTCCGTATTCCACCAAAAGCACCGTGCATTCTCCTGCGCAGGTGTGAGAAATAGGTAGGTACGCGCTCCCGGTGAATGTCCTCATTTGCGTTGGGGGTGCCATTCTTGGGGCCGTGGCGAAGGAATTCCAGGATGCCCTCGATCCAGCCCATGAGTTGGGTGAAAAGCCCTTGTCGTGTGCATTTGCACGCGCTCTCCGTGGGTGCTCAGTGATGAGCGTGGAAATTTCATCACTCACGACTCACGAGGTAGTTGCTCCATCCCCAGGAATACCTACCACCCCCCTTCCGGCCATTCACTCATCGATGCTGATGCTGCACTTCCAAATCAAAAGAGTTCACAATAAACACGGCTCACCGAGCCTCATCTATTCTTCTGATCATGCACCAGTCCGAACACGTGTGCCGAAGCACAGTCTAAGTTGTTCTGGCTAGGTATAATAAAGGACAAGTAAAACAGAAAGATAAAAGAAACCCCTGATATCAAAAAATCGCCTCATCGTGCGGATAAAGCCCCCCATGCAATTTTATTTTCAAAACTCCTCCAGACGCCATACCATGCATGCAATGCGTTTGCGTAAGGAAAGAAAAACCAAAAAAACCAAGAAGTTATTGTCGGGAATGTAGTACGGAACCACGCTGCGGCGAGAAAGGAGACGAGTGCTTCTTCTACTCGGGATCATTATGCGTATTTTCGCGACCGTTGAAGGTGGTTGTTGCAGATTAGCAGCATGAAGACATTGTGTCGAGTTTCATCTGCTTATCGACGCGGATATCGTTGAGAGAAAGTCATCTTTACATCATCGCCTGCCGTTGCCGGGCCCTCTCCTCGGCAAAGACGATGCGGCTCATCTCCAAGACACGCTCGAAGCCCTCACGGCCCTTCAGGGCATTCTCCTTGAACCGCATCACCAGGGTATCTTCGATGCTGTTCTTGATTCGCTGCCAGCCGCCGCACAGGGCGGTGATGCGGGCGGACTGAACGAATTGTGTTTGGTGCTCGCCCAAAGGCTTGTAGATGACCTCCTCCTGGACGTTGACGAGATTGCTCCACGTCAGATTTTGGCTGACCATCGTGAGAGTCTTGTTGCTGGGGTCGACATAGGATGCCTCGAAGACGTAGCTTACGTCCATCGAGGTGCCCATTATTGTCTTGATCCATTCGGGCGCGGTTTGCTTGCAGGTGATGAGGCGTTCGGTGCGGAGGATGCCTGTCTTGGGGTCAACGGCGCGGGAGAGGGTGTCGACTGCAATAACGTGCTCCGACTTGTTGTTCCAAGGGCCATATTTGCGCCAGTTGGCCGTGGACACCTCGTCCCAGGAGTAGTTGTATGTGACGGCGTTGGAAAAGACCTTCATTGTGAAATGAGGTGCCGTTGAGTGATCAAACGGTACGTCGAGGGAGGGAAAAAAATCTCGCGAGGATTGTGTGCGCGACGTCGTAGTATTCGATAAAGATCTATGCTGTCGAGGTTGGGAGTGCAATTTTTTTCCGAGTTTCAATTTTTTCGTACGCGAACGCGAGTGGAATAGGTCACGCGACCGTGTCGTCCGAAAAGGGGTATCGCTTCTCGTGTCGGGTTTGATCAAAGCAAAAGGCAAGATGAAATCACAGCCCGCAGAAAACGAATTCAACGCTGAGATCTGAAGCAGAAACTGTCACAACGATGCTCGTGTGGAGGGTTGGTTGATGCAGGTGGCAGAAGTCGGCTGTAAAGTCGGTCTAAGGTGCATGCATGTGAGAAACTCCGCAAGCCGAACCCCGTTTTCAGAATGGATAATTAAGGCAAACGGCGAACGCTGCAATTTTTTTCTTCTCCATTCCCAAAATCCCATGCACGGGGCACAAAGTCGCTTGCCATTCCTGATCGAGATGGCACTAAGCCTAATGGGGGCGGATATCCTTGGCGCGCACGATAAAAGACCGGGGAGATGAACATTAATCTCTGTGCCATGATTGGTTTGCCACCACGAGAACTTGTTCCGTTGTTGGCCGCCCGCACATCGAACTCGCATCTGAACGACATCTGAACGGCGCATGATGAAGTTGCCGACAAGAGACGGATCAGAGTCGCCAAAGACCCAAGGATGGCCGGTAAAGCGCAGTCGAGGTGACGTATGTACAATGTACGCGCAAGGACGCGACAGCCGCGGCTTTTTTGGGCTCAATCGCTAGTTGCCGGCCGCATCGAACCGTGAGCGTTCGGCGGGTGGCGTTATAGCAACAAGGCACATTCCTTTGAGATCTCGCAAACCGCCAGGCCCTTTGTATAAAATGGCCCTCGGACAATGGGCGGTCAAGCTCCTCATTGTTTTGTACCGATTGCTGTGGCTCGTAATTGCGCTGCATAGGTACCTGACATATGTATCCATGTACATATTGCCAACGCAGACAGCATGGCACGCATTGGCTCTCGGCCTTGTGACTTGTCTTATAAGTTATCACTTATGCCATTGGGCATTGCCACTGCTCGTTCGCTTCCTCTTTCTCTTCCTCCCTCATGCTCCGGCTCAGAGGTTTCCTTCTTGATCTTGAGGGTGTCCCTGGGCGCGACTCGGCGTTCTAACTTTACGCTGCGTCTAGGCACGCCTTTGTCTACCTATACAAAAGTCGATGAAAAATTAGGCGTCTTTGCCCAGGGAGGGGGTCCTCGGCAGTTCAATCCCTTATTTTAATTAGGTATATGTAGTGTACCGTATTTGTGAACAACCCACACGCCGCGACGAACTAGCGGGTATCGGGCAAGCCACAAGTCTCCGGCCAGCAAGCTTACTTTACAGTTACAGAAAGTCGTCCCTGGCTCGTCAAGGAAACGGTGTATGTAGGTATAAATTTAAAACCTGACAGACAAATCAAAACTAGAAAGGAAGGGCCCCTTCTTGAGTTTCCGCAACACCACGGCCAACCAGCCAGTGAAACAATGTACATGCCAACCGGCCACAGGCAACGTAACGGCCGGGGCATGCTTGGCGAGTGGCTGCCACGTCAGGGTCGTCTTTCACCATCTTGAAGAAAGGCCAGAGTTGGCATTCGCTAGCATTGGATGCGAGATGATCACAGAGATCTACCTACAGCATCAAGTTCGCCGAGCACAGATGAGAATACATGATATGCCAACAGCTAAGGAAAGTTTGGCAGACAAAAAGTCTTAGACTAAGGAACGAGGTACGTAATTCTTAGGCGACCAATGGCATCTCAAGACTCAGACAGACATGACCCGTGTGTTTGTGACGACGTGCTTAATCAAGCTGGTACGAATCAGGGTCCGCCCACATAGGTCTCCGCTGTAGATAGCATCTAGCTACGTACAATTGACAGCGAAGAACCTGGTTGAAGTAGTCATAGTTTCAAATTCAACTGTTTGGTACATAAAGGTAGAGCCCGAGAAGAGGAGAGTTTTGCCAAGATAGAAAGACAGATGGGCTTTGACGTGGGTCAGCAGGAGCCAGTTCGGCTCACCATGCTCGAATTGACCACCTGTTCCACAATTAACTACGATGACAAGAGCTTCCAGATACGGAAGAAAGATATGAACGGGATCAAGTTCGCAGCCGCACCATGAATCACTCCACGATCCATCGCCGAGGTCTCCAATGTATTCGCTGAAGGCATCCAAACGTCTTCTCGTGCGCCGCCTCCACTAGCCGGCCGTCTGAGTGTAGTTCTCCCTACACAAGGAAGCAAGGGACAGTGCTACAAAAAGCTCTCTACCATGGCTTGAGAAGGGTGCAGTCAACCGTCAGGAATCGGTTCAAAGGTTGAGAGCCCCCAAACATCTACCTAAAGAGCTCACCAGCCGTATTCAGGTGTAGTTGTCCTACCACCAAGAAATGAAGATCAGGGCTGCCACAGGAAGCCCTCTACCCGACGGAGTAAACGTGTAGTCACCAGTCATGTACAGTTTCACAGAGTTCCAAGGAGCAATGCCATTCAGCCTTGTCTCATTTGAATTATTTTTTGTTTGTTTTTTTTCCTCCTGGTTTTGTTTTCAATATGTAGCCTAGTAGTCTTCACCACGACTAATGACCTCCTTCACGGTGGGTCGGATCAAAATAGTCTAGAACATGGAAATAAAAGGAAGAGAAGAAGAAAAGAGTCAGTAATCTGGGAAATAAGGTCGCACGTCTGCTAAAACAACGATGAGAGAGAGAAGGGAAGGTGGACATACGTGTTCAAATTGAGCGGTATAAGAGCCCTTCTTGTCACACAAGGGCGGGTACGCTTCGACAACGCCGTTTTGGACAAGGCTGTTCAACTACACCCAGAAAACTGGTTAGCACGTGTCCTGAAATCTTTCCGTAAAGAATACGACCATGTCAAGTGTTGGATCGGGGAATCGAACGTACGCCGAGCAGATACTTATCTTGACCAAGACGGTCAAGATACCGACGGCAGAAAGGCAGGGTGCCAAAGTTCTTGTTAATCACATTGAGGAGGGCCTTGGCGGAGCTCAGACGCAAATCAACATGCTGGACTTCAGCGTTCTTGGCGTAGTGAGACACTTCCATGTCGTCTCGAACGTAGCCGTTTCCAGTGCTGCCAAAGGTCTCAATGGCAAAGACGTCGCCCTCTTCCATCTTAGTCTGGTCGTCGCTCTTGACAATGGGAACGGCTTTGGTGCCGTGGATGCTGTAGGGGAGGATGTTGTGGCCGGTGAGATTGCGAATGCTCTTGACCGGGTAGGTGGTGCCGTCGATTTCGACCTCGAAGCTCTCCATGGTCTCCTGGATGACACCGCCGATTTCGCCAACGCGGGCGTCGATGCCGGCCTCGCGGATGCCGGCGTTGGTGGCTTCCTGCACGGCCTTGAGCAGGTCGTCGTACTTGGGCTCAAAGGCGACGGTGAAGGCCGAGTCGACGATACGTCCGTTGACGTGCACGCCGAAATCCACCTTCATCACGTCGTCCTGCTGGAGGACCATCTTATTGCCGGCGTTAGGGGTGTAGTGTGCGGCGCAGTGGTTCAGACTGAGCCCACAGGGGAAGCCCATGCCTGCAACCAAGGCGTCGCCCTCGGTGAGACCCGAGTGTCCCGTGAGCGACCTCACGCCGTTCTCGATGGTCTCGGCAATCTCGGTCAGCGTCTGGCCGGGCCGGATGGTCTTCTTGGCGTACTGGCGGACCTGACGGTGAATCTCGGCGGCCTCGCGGTAGTCGCTCAAGAACTCCGACTGCAGGTTATCAAGGTGGCGCTTCTCTTCGTTGGTGGTTCGGTAGTTATTGTCATCCTTGTACTCGACTTCCTCGCCCTTCGGGTACGACTTGTTAGGGAATAGCTGGCTGACCATCACGCTGGGGGGTTCGGTCTGCGCATTGGGCGCGGCCTTCTTCTTCTTTCTAGGCTTTCTCTTCTTCTTCTTCTTGGCGGCTCCGCTGGCGCCGTCTGCGCCATCGGCCGCGTCATTCTCATCGGCATCATCGTCGGACTCTTCTGCGCGGTCTTCCTTCTGGCCGCCAGTAGTTGTGGTCTGCGCGACGTCGTGCACTGGAGAGGTGATCAGTCGGCCGCTCGAGTGCTGTGAACAGGATATCGTTCTCGTCTCTGGTGAGATATGAGACGTGTGCGAGGATTCTAGCTATGGAGGAGTACCTTTCAGCTCCTTGAGAGCTTCGGTGGGAGCTTGGGCTGCCATGTTGACTTTGTCGTTGACTCGTTGAAGAGAAAGCGGGGAGACTCCAGGAAGAAAAGTCAAACCATAACTGGAGGGGACCACTAAGGTAACTGCCCCGTTCAGTGTTAGCGCTGCCGCCTCACCAGAGTCCAGGCAGTGGGCACTCTTCAGGTACCTGACATACAGGACCACGGGCATGTACTCACTCTTCACGACACACGCTTCACACGAATCACGATGTTTTCGACTGGCAAGTCTGTCTACTTCTTGGTGTTGATGCTGTAGGAAATGACAGCCAACGGTTGAGTGTTAGTGGCTTTGATTTCGTCACATCTCAGATCCAATGGTACCACTACCCTGGCATGTCGGTCGAGCCTTGCAAAGTGATGACGGAACAGAAGAAGCCGGAAAAACAAGAAGGCAATTTCAGAGAATACCGGTTGTCACGAAATCCCACTTATATCATTCCATCTCGTTCTACAAGATAGTCAGCACGGTGCACATGCCACATAGCTTCTCGAGTCTCGCAATTGTTCGCGTTGGTGCTTGCCGAAGAGTGAGCGAGTGACACGTCAAAAAGGAAGCAAGATTGGTGGCTCGTTGTTAAACTCAAAGTGGCCTACGCCACGCAGCTGGCGGGACCGAAGTGCACTGAATACGGAGTAGTGAATCGGAAAAAAGGTAAGCTTCATGCATGATCCGATTGCACTTTTGTTTCCTTGTGATATCTTTCCGAGACAAGAATATGTATATAAATCCATTCTTCTCCGTGAACAAGTGCACACTTGCTAGATTACCTAATCCGCGCCCATACCGTGTTGTCCCCACGTTTAAAATGAGGGGATTATACAAGAGCATGATCGATCATCGAAGACGTTGTACATACCTCCCTTTCCAACTCTACTCTACGCATCCATCCTACAAATCAGCGGAGTTCAAAGCCCTTGGAGGGTGAAGGAGCCAGCATGCCCATGAAAAAACAGATCGAGTACCTGGTCGACAAGGCCTACACGCTGTACGCCCAGCTCAAGCCAGACCAACGGCTGTGTGAGTTGCCGTCGCCCCTAGCTCTCAGAGTCTCAGTCGTCTCGGCATTCCTTCGCGATGTACTCCCCCTTTGCATTATTTCCTACACATAACTTTCACGCGGAGGGGGGGGGGGGTTGGGGGTTTTGACCGTCTTCTCAGGCGGAAGGGAACATATAATCATACAAAATCAACTAATGCCCTCCCCCAAACAGTAATTGGCATCGCCGGCATCCCTGGCTCCGGCAAAACAACTCTCGCAGAAACGCTTGTTGAGGACCTCAACAGGCGAGCCAAGCATGACCTTGTTCCTAATGAATTCCCTTTTTACGCCTCACCCGCCATCTCCATCCCCATGGACGGCTTCCACCTCCCCCGCCAAGTCCTCTCCGCCATGCCCGACCCCACAGAGGCCCACGCCCGCCGCGGCGCCCCCTTCACCTTTGATGTCCCCATGCTCATCTCCCTGATCCACAAACTCCGCCAGTCCATTCCTCCGCCCGGAACTGAAGGCGACGTTGAAGGCGACAGCAGCAGAACTATTTTCGCCCCGTCGTTTGATCACGCCATCAAGGACCCCAAGGACGACGATATTGCTGTGTTGCCCTCGCACAGAATCGTCTTCATCGAGGGCAGTTATTTGGCCCTGGACAAGGAAGTGTGGCGGGACGGTGCGGCGCTCCTGGATGAGTTGTGGTTCGTCGAGGTGGACTTTGAGGTAGCGCGGTGCCGCTTGAGGGAGAGGCATTTGCAGGCGGGAATTGTCAGCTCATTGTCGGAGGGCGACAAGAGGGCCCTGGAGAATGATCTGGTGAACGGCGATGAGATTCTGCAATACAGGCTGCCGGTTGATGAGGTCATACAGAGTATGGACGAGGGGCCTTGGGATCTTGAAAACTGCTGCACGTAGGTGGTGGTGGTGATGATGCACCATGCATTAGGCAGCTGAAGGGATGGGTCTGCTTTTGTAAAACGGCATTGCAGATACGATTCTGTCCTCTGCTTCCGAACAGCGCAGCTTATTTGATCAGGAAGAGCTCCGGGAGAAAAAGAAAAGAACTTGGACATTGAAAGGAATAACAACATACAGAGCTACCAAAGTTTCAGAAATCACGCTTGCTACATTATTATGACCGCGCGACTCTTCTTTCCTGCTCTTCATCGTTCACCCGTCAGCCTCCGTCTTGTGCACCTCCTTTCATCTGAGACATCACTGCGCGATCCCATCCCTCTTCCGCCGACTCCATCGCCCCCAGCCACCTCTACTTATCTCAATTTGGCTTCTCACCACCCTCTAGGCCCAGCACTTTCATCAACTCCGGAATCTCAGCGTGGTCCCTCGTAGTCTTCATTCGATGGCACCACGTCACCTCCTTCTCCTCCCCCTCAAACTCCGCCGCCGTCGACGTCTTGTCCAGCGGCTCAAAGAGAAACTCACCCCCCACCTGTCTCTGGTCGCCCGACTTGTGCGCCAAGCCATCGGGAATTGATCGCAGCGCCTGCCCAACACTGTGAAGAACATTGATAAAGAAGCCCTTCTTGATATAGCCGGGCTTCTTCCCCAGCGCGAGCGTCTTTGTCATACCCAGCTCGCGAAAGAGCGAGGCCGTTGTGTCCGTGTAGATGTCAAAAGGCCACTTGGTCGTCTCGATGTACATATCTATGAGAGCCGGATCGCCGCATCCAATAGCAACGATGGAGGTGCTCACGGGGAGAGACGAGAGGGACTCTGGTGTGATGGATGCGGCAAGCGAGCGGAGGTATTCCTGACAATTCTGCAGAGATCGTTAGTGAGGGGCTCTCTATTCTGTCCCGTCCAAGTTGCACAATCCATCTTGGAATAAACGAGATTAAATCACAGAGGTTTCAGAAAGAGATAGAAAGGTGGAGAGACTTACACCACAGTAAAAGTGCCGAATGAAAATCACTAGCACGCGCCTCTTTTGGCCACTTCCCCGGTAAAGATCCTTAAACGGCGTCAATTTGCCATGTTTGTCTTGTAAGCGATATTCGGCCACCTTAGCAATGGTCTCCTTCGAGGGAATCTCATCGTCAGTGCCCACGTTGCCGTCAAAGTCCTCAGGCCGGGTCTTGCTGAGATTCGTAGGGGTAGGGTCGTTCGCAGGCGTAATTGCATCAGTAGCAGTTGCAGGCGCAATGGCAGGCGCAGGTGCATCAGTAACAGGCTTGACGTTATCCATGCTGGTTGACACGACCTTGGTCTTTCTTTCAGAGTCTGTTCGTGGAAGTAGGAAAAGTGTGTAGGATTCAAGTCGACGAAAAGAAGTTCGTAAGAGGATTCGCCGTCAGATAGAAGATCGATGTAAGGGATGCGAAAAGAAAATGGAAGCCGTCGATTACTGGAACTTGATGTCTCGACATGAACATGTGATTGATGGGGCCACGATGACGTCTGTCACCTGTCACCTGTAGGCTGTGAGGACAAAGAAAGCAATCAGGTAGGTACATATGTACCTACCCATGCAGAAGGCTACCCTATGACAAACTAGCCTCAGCGCGCCTTCCAACCCAAAATTCCTTCATGTTTATTCTCGATCCGGCCTTCGCAAGCAGCCTCGCGACCATCACAGAACCCATCAACCAAAGCACACACAAATCACAATGGATCAAGAAGACAACCCCCTCCTCAACATCGAACTCTCCGACTCCTCGGACCAGGAACCCGACAAGGCCCAGAAGAAAGCCGACCGAACGGCCCAAACAGAAGACGAGTTCCAGTTCGTCAAAGGAATGTACCGCGCCAGAGTCGAAAATGGCAATGTAGGTCTTGCCGATTGCGATGCAATTGTTCTAGATGGACAAAATACAAGCACTTCCTACAATAAGGCAATGGCTAATGGGTGCTCACAACAATATCAATGCTTTTTAGATTCACGAGCGCTTAGACCTTCCTTTGAGGCCGGACACCAACAAAATGCACACGCAAGATGTTATTCATGCTGTTGAGGAGCTATATTTTCACCGCACATTTCAGCAAGCCATAGATCTAGTCAACAGCGCACTAGGTGGTCCCGACGGCGCCGCATCAGTCGACAATGATTCGCGACAACTCCTCGAGACGTACAGAGAGAAATGCCAGCGCAGGTTGACTGTCCCAACGCAACGGAGTTAAAGCGATTCGACAACGCAGTGCATCGTTGGACCGCCTTTGAGAATAGATCTGCCGTGTCCTACGTACGCCTTTGTCGATCACTCAACGACCGATAATGTTCAAGCAACATGGCAAGCTTGTCCGCTGCGCAGCCGTGGACAGTCAAGCTGCCTCATGAGTCATCTCCCATCACGCCCCGCCCAACTCTCCAAGCATAGTCCTCACTCATACTTTAGGGTCGATAATTGTTTCGACAGTCCAAACTGCTACGTCCGCTCCCAGAGATTGGAACATTACCTGATGCATGCACAAACCCATTGCGCCGGATGTATCTGTTGACTAATTACGAGCCTATCGTGACGTACCGAGACCATCGATGCATGAAGAACTCCGGGGTGGTGGGATGCCCTCTTGGTTGGGTGCCTTTGTCGTCAACTCCTCCCCAGCTATTGGACGCTTGGCGACAGTGGCATCCGGGCACTGGAGCGCCGAGTCGCCATGTATCCAAGCATTGTGTTTTGACACGACTTCGACAGGCACAGTAGGCGAGCAGTGGCCAACAGCTTGGGTGCGACGAGGGGTCACAGTCGATGTGCCAAGCCACCCAGAAGTTGTGGTGCCCCTCGAGCACAGGGCTTGAATCTCCGGAATCGAGTACTGGATCCGCTTAGCATCGGAGCGAATGCTTTCCATCTTCAGCGGAGGAAGTAAGACAGGGGGTTTGGGACGTGCTGAATGCTTCCGCGACTCAGCCTTATACTTGATGCGGACGAGAATGCAGAGCAGTTCCAAGAGCTCGGGTTTCATTTCGCTTGTCTCTGACATGAGAGAGCCCCTCGTAAGCCAGCTCTCAATTGCTGTCTCCCGCATGTTCAATATGGCGTCCTCCGCAATATTCAGTCCAGCCGCAGCCGCCAATGGAATCATCTTTTCAATTAGATCGAACAGCGATTCGGCGACATCGTCGATTGCTTGCACCTGTTTCTCTTGCTCATATGCTGTCAATGACGATTCCTCGTCAGCCGGTTTGGTCACCGCGCCTTCGCTCGTGATCTGCAGTTTGGTCGCGTTATCTAGCTTGGTTGCGTCCTCGGACTTAGTCGCATTCGGCTTAGACATTCCCTCTGTGATGGGAAGCGGAAGTCTGAGAATTGATGGACCCTCACTGTTTGCAGAATAGTAGCCAGACTTGGCTGGGGCCACAAGAACCGCCGCTGCGGCTTTCTGAAGGGTTTCTAGATAAAGTCCGAATTTCTTGGCATCAGACGCATTGGAGAATTGCAAGAGAAATGGTTTCATGCTGCCCATCTCTCGAGTGAAAAGCCGGCAGGAGTCGTCCTGAACATCTGGCGCCGACACTTCCAGCACATTGTGCGCCCGATCCTCCTTCTTCGAGGCGGAAAACACCAGAAAGGCCTTTCCACTATGACATATCTTGAGAGTACACGTCACAAAATATGATGGTCTCTTGGACTCCAAATCCAGCCATTGGCACTTTTCTTCGTAGACGACCTGCTCCGAGAGTAGTTTCTCCGGCCTGGCGGGAAGAGTAGTGGCGGGAGCTGACACTGCGGCGTTCTCGAGTTTCCAATCTGGCCTACTGTTCTCGAGCATGCTCGGCTGCCCAGTATTAAGCTTGCTCAGCCTCTCGGGTCGCGTTTTGGGAATCTTGCGAGGTTGTTGCGCTGCAGGAGGGAGTAAAACTGCTTTGCCAGCAGGAGGTGCAAGACGTCCGGGCTTTTTGAATGGTACTTTCTTAGCTTGAAATGCAGGCTTAGACATGTTCCGTCCTTGCAGTTCCCGCCAAGCTGACCGTGGCGCCCTATTAAGCCAAGTATCAGTCCTTAGCTCGACATCACAACAATGAAGTCAAGGGGGACGAAGGGAAAAGAACTCAACGCGACGTACGTGTCAGCATGATGCTTGCTCACATGTTTCTCCGTAGTCATGGCCCAGGGTCGGCTGTCGCCAAGATCAAGGCCTTGCATCTCTGCCGACTCGTCATCTTGAATATTCACTGGCGAGTTACCCCATCAGCGCCGCTAGAGAGACTGAATGGCCAAGACAATCAAGAACAATACCTTTCCATTTATCTTCCAAGCCTTTCTTCAAGGACGGAGGATAGTGTGACGTGCCATTCCGACGACTGGGCTCGTAGGAGGGTCGCTTTCCCTCTCTTTCACTAAGAGGAAGTTCATCCTGTCGTTGGCGCCCAAGGTCGGCCTGCAATGAAGGTCCGTCAGAGTTTTTATGAGGTGATTGAAAACTTGAGGCCTTGAATCCTTGCCTACCATGCAGGCCATTTGAAGATCTGCTGCTTCCATTGCTTCTTATGCCGTAGATCCCAGCAGAGCGACAGACTGAACACTCATGGGGAAGCGAAAAGAAAAGAATGACCACGGACAGCGGTCATGTCCGAGGTCGCAGTGGTCGGTTGATGGAAAAAGTTACAAGCCCAACGCCACTTGTTTGCATTGCCTGAGACGAGACGAGACGTTGCAAATTGCGATAGACACTGGAGTGAAGGTACAGCTGTAGAGCTTGGCTGGCAGTTGCCATTTGGGGTGTCAGTGGAAGACAACAGTTGTGGATGGGGAAAGCGCATCGACTCTTTGACTGCAAGCTGGCTACTGCTGTTTACCATTCAATTTAAAAAAAAATTCAAACTTGGAAGGCACTCGAAGACCACGAATCTACAACCCCTGACAACCCTTTTATGATCTGTAGTATCGTTTCTTTGCTTGGATATACGGTCTCAATCCAGTGAAAAGTCCACACGCAGCTACATATGTCGTATTGAAAGCAGGTACATATCCCTTGTCTTTATGTTGCACACGTACTCCGTAGATGATGTGCAGTGTATGGACTGAACCACCACATCTTAGAGGTGAAGCAAGTAAAGCCCATGATACCCAATTCCTTCTCCTAGTCTCTCAACTATGTATCAAATTCGGATGCAGCATTTCTGTATCACACAAGACGTATCCTCTTATTCCGTCCTTCAAGTGGCACGAGCCGACAGTAACCATTTTCCGATGCCACCCGTCCCGAGATTGCCAAATACTCGCGTCAAGGGTTGACCCTGCTCAAATCCGCCGAATTGTGCGGAGACCATCTGCGATAGACATCCGTTACATAGCAGGGTCTTCGACAATTCAGAAGTGATCTGCTCAGAGAGGGATATAAATCAAAAGACATAGCTTCGTGGGCTCTGTCCACCGTGGCCTGTTTGTGACTACCTAGCACAGACCATGCCGATTCACGCCGGTGGCATTCATACCAATGGTAATGGCGTTGATCAGCGAAGAAGAGTCTTGTTTCGACCAATGCTGAAATGGGATTAGTCGGCCAGCCAGCATTCACGGCGTCCGCTAACATACACGATGTGAAGAAAACCCCCAGAGAAGCTGTAGATAACCTATCAAACAAACACATTCCAATGCAAAGCAAAATGAACGAGATCTTTCTGCATCACATCCCAAGAAGTCGTTCATGCCACCCAAAGTCGATATCATGTATGGTAGCGCCTACGGGCGGTCCGGGTAAACAGCAATGCGTCGTCATCTAGCTGGTATTCCGTATTTGGCGGATAACAAGTACAACCGGAATGAAGCAACCCCGCGCGGGCCATCACGTAGGAGCCGAGAAGACAAGCGGGATGGTACCAGCGGGGATTTCGCTTGCCTACGGAGTAAAAAGCTCCAACTGCCGGGGAGCAGAAGATGGAGCAGCGGTTCGGTGGATGTGTGTTGGAGAAAGGCAAATGAAAGCTAAAGACAGATTGAGGCTTGGCTATCGAAAACCCGACTGGTGAAGCAACGTCTCAAGCTAGGGATGGTGGCGGCGAGATAAGTCGACAACGAATAAGATCTTTTTCATGGCTACGAAACTGTTGAGCAGTCCGGATTCGGAATGATGAAGATCCTCGGGCTGAAGGTATGTACCTACCTAGTAGGTAGCTCGTCAGCCTCCATAGGGACGAGCTGCATGGTTTCAGTCCTGGACGAAGGCTGAGACGAAACTCGATGCCTCGGAGTGAGAATAGGCCCAATGAGGGCACCGGTGACCGGGCGTCCCAACACGTTGGTTGCCTCTTGAGCCTGATATCCTCAACTTCCAAGAGAAGCGTCGTGGACGGTGGCACGTAATCAACATCGAGCGTACAACGTGGATTCACCGTGGTCCGTCACACTGTCTCACCCACCATCGCGGCCAATTAGCACGCCAACACACGGGCGGCTTCCATCGACGCTAGTGGGGTAGCACAGTGTGAATAAGATGCACCCCGCACGAGATAAAGTTACACATGTTACTTCAGTCGGAATTCCCAACAAGCCGTGCCGATTCACCGTCGTAGCATCATTCCAAGGTTGACTGATTGGGCCATGCATTTATCCTGGTTTGGAAGCTCGCACAGCTCAACCGGCCACCCGTCACCTGACCTTCTAGCGTTCTAAACATACCCGCCCATTTTGATGCTTTTGTAGCCTGTAGCTATGCCATCCCGCGCCCCCAAAGCCGATTACAGATATTACCAGGCTCAATCTCCCCAACTCTGACCCGACTTTGACTTCTCAAAAGCTTTTGCATCTCTCTTTCGTTGTCTTCGTCTCGAGAGCATCGAAACGAACGTATTCCTCCCGCATCAGCAACAGCACAAGGCCATCCAATGTCTCGCATCACCGCTCCCATTGCCAAGCTCGTCCGCACGCCAGCCAGCTCCCCAGCGGGAATGGCCACGCGCGCCCACGCAGCGACCACACTGCTCGACAGCTCTTCCCACAGCGCCGGAGCGTCCCTCATGCCCAAATACGCCGAGCTGCTGCACAACCGCCGCAGCCACGAGCACTCTGATGTAAGTGCTTCTCCCTGTTCTGTCACCCAGCTTCTTACATTTTCATAAACAACGTTCAGCAGCAACACGACATGTCATCCATCATTCAGTTCCCCCTTTTAGCAATTTAGATACCTACCGATGTACATTACCAATCACAAGGCCTCCAAACTAATGTCCCGTGTCTTCCAGACAACCCGCAGCCTCACGACAACTCACCGTCCAACTCCGCAACCATCCCTGGCCAACCGCCCACGTCCCCTGATGCAAACCTTCCACTCCGCTTCCCCTACCTCTTCCGCCCCGCAAACCTCCACACATATCGATGCCACTGTCTTTCCCTCAACGGCTGCCCTCCTCTTCAGCAGCGCCCCTTCTTGTACCAGTGACGATGGGCCGCGCGTGCCTCTCCTGCCAGACAATTACACTGCGGCCCATGGGCCCATTGTGGCCGCTGAGGCGAATCCCCTCCCGCAGGTAACTATTGTGGCCGCCGATCCGGACAAAGTCGTTCCTGGGGCGCCGAACGCTGGTGTGGAGGGTTTGGGCCTTGATGGCGTTGACTTCAAGTTCTTGTATGATGAGGGCGGTATGCTACATGTACCCGGGACGGAGAGCCGTAGGGGTATGATTCGGGATATTTGGAAGGGCTTGATAGGGGAGAAGTAGGGAGGGGATGGCCGAGAAGGCTGTCTGATGAGTGATGTGGCTACGAGAGGCTGTGAGACGGTCCAGGCTGAATGTGAGAGAACCTCGCTTTGAATGATCTTATCTGTGTGTCGTCTCGTTGCGTTATGTTTGGAGGTTTTACTACTGGATGTTTTGCGGCTAGAATTTCGTACACGAGCAATGTTTTGTCCGTTTTTGGTAAATAGTTGGCAAATATATAAAGCATATAGCATGTTGTAGTACAGACCACGCTAAGCGCCACGCGCAATTTCATTTCATCAACTTTACTCCCACGTCATGCGTTCGTTCATCAAGCCGACTCGCGTTATGTTTATGCCAAGGCGTACATCCCCCAGTTCGCGCCTTGAATGTTCGCAGATGCTAGAAGATGACGGCTGCGTGAACAGATAGGCCAAATATGCTCTTGGGGGAATTCTTGCGGCGTCGTCAATTCTGAAAGCCTCGATTGCCCATCCTCCCCCTATCCCTGACTTTCTTGCTTGAAGCGATTCATCTCGTATCTATCTCATCTCACTATGGTCCCCGTTCTTGGTTCCCAACCTTATCGTGCACTTCCTCCTGCAAATCCCATCTATTTCTTCTTCAAGGACGGTCTTGGCTTGCACTCATCTCCTGTGACGGGATGCAGCATCACCTTAAGGGGATAGCTCGGTGTGTTTTGCTGGTGGCCCTTGCTCCAGTCGTAGCCGACGGCATAGGCGAAAATGTTGCCCGTCTTGCTGAACGCCGTAGCCGTAATGCTGCCCCCAACTTTGGGATATCCCTTGAGACGGTGCTTGGCGTCCTTGTCCCAGAAGTGAAATGTGCCATCAGATCCGGCAGTGCTGAAAGTTCCGTGGACAGGATGGAAAGAGATGTCATTCACGGCGTAGCATGGGGCGCTACCGTTCACGACCGGGTCTCGATGGCACTTGAATGAGAAATTGTAACTGTTTACGGAGATTGCATTCGTCAGCCTCTTTGAATGATGCGTTGGGGTAGGGTATGATTTTGATTAAGATCAGATTGGTCAACATGAAGAAGGGAAGGGAGTAAAAGAAGGCAAAATGCATTAGAGGACGCGACTCCATCTTACCTCGAGTTCTTGTCTTCGATGTACTGAATAGCGCACCGGCCCTCGATACTGCCAATAGCAAAGCCCGCAGAGTCGTTAAAGCATCTGATCACGCGTGTCTGCCACTTGAGCGGACTCTGGAGTGTCTTGTAGATCTTCGATGGGTTCCGCATATCAATGACGTTGATGTACCTGTCCGCGGTGCCGATTACGCATAGGTTATCCTTCACATCCATAGCGAATATGCGATCTTGACAAGTCACAGTCGCCGCGGCGTTTCCCGCCTGCCGTGGATCCCAGTACTTGATTGTCTTATCCCATGATCCAGATACGATCATGGGGTTGGCGCCACTCTCAAAGAATCGACACGATCGGATGGGCATATTGTGCGTGCCGACGATGACATCTTTCTGAGAAGCCAAGTCGCACAATTTGAGATTCTTGTCCGCGCCTGCGGAAGCTATTTTGGTTCCGTCCTAAAAAAAGTAGATGATTAGAACAAAACCTTCTATGTGCCGAAAGAAGTTCCGCCGTCTTGAACGGAGCAGGCACGTGTATTGGTGACGGCTTACCTTCGAGAAGTCACAACTTAAGACAGGTTGCGCATGCTCGTACGAGTGTCGGCCTTGGCTCAGGCCGCCCGCAGAAATCTCATACACGCGAACCTTCTTGTCCCAACTGGACATGGCCAGAAGGTCGGGTCCATTGGCAGCCGGTGAGAAGCTGAGACTCGAGATGGTATCGGTGGGGGGGTCGCGGAGGAGCACATCTGCCTTGAGGTCTCCGACAGTGTTTGCCGCTGAGGTGCTGGAGCTGCTCCCAAAAAGGCTAGACATGATGCCAACCTTTGTCGTTCCAGATGAAAAGGCGTCGTTGGTGATTAAGGCGGGTAGAGGCAGAAGAAGGCGAACAGACGAGGTGGTTCGCGACTTGGAGAGCGGGTAGTACTAGAGGCAGGCGGCTTCGCGCATGTTATGTTCGACTATAAGAAGTTCATGTAGCTGATGCAGACGAAAAGGCAAGAGGAGATTCAGTTGCTCAGCTTTCTTGGAGTTCGGTCACCTTGGCACTGATTGGCTCACGTCCAAAAGCCTTATCGATAAGTACCCTCCCCTGCAAGTGAAGCCCAAAGTGGGTCCAGTCCAGCTGAATAAAAATTCAAACCACCGACCTGCGTCTTTTTTTTCTCTCCTTTCTTTCTCCTTACCCCCTCGCTCAACAAATCGCTATTCGAAGCTTTCAAACAGAGACGCTCTGCTCCTTGGGCAGTGCCTCTCACAAGGCCACACAAAAACTTTGCTTTGGGTGAAAGTCCCCGGACGTCTCCATTTTGGAGCCTGCGGAAACGCGCCGCCATAGAAGCACTGCGGCTGACCTTTTGCACCTTGGCCCTTTCGTCATGGACAACCTGCCCTGCCCATCGCTGCATCCGCTGTGCCTACTTTCCTTCTCTCCAAGAAACCAATCCAAGCTTTGCATCTCTCGAACCATATGGACGAAGATATGAGTCCGCGTCGGGATGGTGCAAGCGGGGAACTTTTTGTGTCGCAGAAGCAAGTTGAAGCTGCGGAATGATGGGTGGCCGTGTGGTGGCATGTCTTGCGGTATCGGGTGCTGAGGATTTGTTGTCGAGATTGATAGGTATGCGATTGCTTTGGTTGCTTTTGCGCCAAGGTTACTCGATGGGGCTTATTCTTGAGGCGAGGGGGTCAACGCTTCATCAATGTTTTTTGACAGGCGATGCGGAACCCGTTTCCTTTTACTGTTTCACTTTTTTTAACTCTCAAACTTCGTGGGAGGTTTGCTTTTATGGGTTTTGTTTCGTTGGTCACCTGGCAGAGATGAGGAGCTTGATTTCATATGATGATGACAACCTAGAGTCAAACACTGAGGCAGAGGATACCTCTGCCGATGCAGATGACATGTGTTTTATGTCTCTGATGATAATCCTATCTCTCTATTACTTACTGTCGTTTGAACCGCAGGTCCATGTTGGGTATTATGAGTCCTGACAGATGAGTTTCGCACGAAGACACTGGTCAGTGCATTAGGGACATGTAAATACGTTTGTATCTATCCGTCCAGCACCCTTCCTAGTGCTTTTGTTTCTATCGGTCCGGCATCTGGAGGCTTTTGAAGTTTTTGTACCGACATTCGTCCTTAAATTGGTGTCTGTACCGTCTGTAGTGTCGATGAAGTCTTGTCTGGTTACTGGTATAACACTGTCAACACTCCTGATGCCCCAGATGATGTTGGCGAGAAAATTGCCCGCCGCGTCAAAACCACGCGACGAGGCTACGACCCAACCGTGCACGTTTATCCGAGCGAAAATCGAACTGCCGTTTCACGCCCGAAGAAGCACACATGATATGGATGATGAAGCCATACATGTCAGGAACGCTGGCTCTCTTCTTAGAATGCGACGAAGTTGTGACATGGCCAATTCCTCCGCCGGCTGACATTGCGGAACGGCCAACTCAGCGGCAATAGGTACATACCTAACATATATGTATTGGCAACGGCAAGCATTGGCACCGTTTTGCCGGAATCCATGTCTCTTGAGTCTTGGCAAGCTCTTGTTCTCCATGGCGCAACTTGCCCTACATGGATCACGGGTACCTACCTAGTGCTCACAGCCTGAAGTATGCCCGTGGGTGCAACCTAAAAGGAGCTTCCACTATGGGGTACATCCTGCTACAGTTGTAAGACAATTGTTGGAGGATGAATTCAGTAGGTATCTACTACGTAAGACTACGTGATCAGGATCAGTTACCATACATATAACTCGGGCGCAAAGCGCAATTGACGGGCTAGCCCGCTTCTCGCACCCACGAGTCCACGACTCACGAGGACCTTTGTAGGTACCTAGAGGCTAGGTATGTACATACCTTAGGTGGGTGTTGTATCTACAGGCTACAGTGCATACCTTATGTACCTAGATAGGTAACTATCGGTAGCCACTACGGAGTACACGCAGGACGCCGCTTGGGGTCATCTTGCCGGGAATTGGGATGCAGAGTCTGCATTCGGAATGGGAGCAGTACCACATGGAATACCTATGTATGTAGTACAATTTGCAAACATACAGGAGTACGGTATGTTTGTACATACATAGCAGGTCTTGCAGGGGCTAACATGTACCTACGACGGACGAGACGGCACAGGACCTCTTCAAGATGAGATACACGAGCCTACCTAGACGCACAAACACAATATCAAGTACATTTTTCCGTGTTATTACACCCTATCTCTATGTTTGCGGCTTATCGATGACCATTGGCTGCGCAGCGCAGCAAACACCATGCTCTCTTTATGTATCCCCGACATCTTCAACCCCTTCTTGTACGGAGTACATAGTGGGCCTCGATCCGACTCATTTCACCTCGCAGCGTTAACCTTTCGGCCGACTGCCCGATGCAACCTGGTGCCCCGGTTGAACTTCTTTTGCCGCAGCTCGGCGATTGTTTTGCCCAGATCCGGTTGATCTACGATAGGGTATGTAGCGAATGACCCTCTTCAAATCTTCACAATGAGTGTACTCCGTAAGCGCAAAAGATGTTCAAACGCCCTGTTCCAAGTTCCAACTCATACATTCGCGACGGCCTAGGCTCGCTTCACAAGTTTGCAAGTTTCCAAATTCCGCCTTGTATCTTTAGTGTAGGTATCCTGAGGGAGATACTCGACACGGCAATACATGTATGTAGCACACACAAAGCCAACTGCAAACCCCGTCTAATGCCGTGAAACGGCATTATTGACATGGAGATCGAACCCCTCATACCCACCTATAACAAGATGGCGATGCGGGAGGAACTAGGAACAAGGAAAGAAAAGCCGGATAGTCCGTGCCATGGGGTAGAGAGAGATCCGACGTGTCGACGGAACGGGATCGAAGAACTTGCCGTCAGGGTCTTGGTTTCGGATTTCGCAGCATCTAGCCTTTTCCGCACCTCTACCGCATCGACAAGGGAGGTCTAATCTAGGTATGTACGTGTGCCTAATATGAAAAGGGCCTTGTTCCCCGATTTGTTGTTGTTTTGGCTTTTGAGGGAGGGGGGTCCCCTGCCATTATAGGTACCTCCTATGTTTTGAGTTGTGGATTGGTTGTTCCGTCGCGACTTGGGATCAGATCAACGCGCTACACAACGAAGCCAGTCGGACACACTGGGCATCTTGGCATTTACGGGAAAAGCCAGGCGTCCGATGTGAGAACGGTGGATAAGTTTCTGCCAAGGCTCTGGCCTAGTGCGAGGCCTGCGTTCAAAAGATACGTTGGTTTGCATCGAGCCGGTGGCTTTCGGGCCAGTGTGTACATATTCGACCATAGGTGGAGGCATCGTGACAATAGTACAACCAGAGGACAAAAACCTCTTGGCTCTCGCTCATTGGCTAACCAAACGGATTCATGCAATCCGATCTGTTCGGGACGAGGCCGGGAAACCAAAATCCGGGGTCCAATCGGCGGGCGGTAGTTACGTCCTTGTAAACAGTAAATCGCGATTCGCCGCTACATATTCGCATTGTGTACTTCGATCGAGATCTACAGACTACACATCTCCGATTTCATTGGATTGCCCGTGGGGTGGACTGTGGGAAGGCCATCATAATAACGACCCGAGGCAGATTATGGCCGATCCCGGGTATCGTGACTGTTTTGGGGCGTAGGATTCTCCGCAGCCGGCATGGCTGCTCGCTTGGGCACGATGCGATCAATGTAAGAGGCAGATAAGATAGTATAGGGTCAGTTTCGGTTTGGTTCCTGAAACGAGTCAGTTTATACACGTTAATGTATACAGTATACAGCTACCTACGGAGTAAGGGGCCTTTGGACGGAACGTTGACGACGTTTCTCGCAAGGTAGCCCCAGACACGAAACCTTTTGTGGAAGAGAGCCTTTTTAGCAAAATCTCGACACTTCTGTCTACTTATGGCCACGAAGATGTTTTCGCCAAAGTACGTACAGACTGAAGCTGCCTGGAGGAGGAATGAAAGAAGTGCCCGTCGTCTGTCACCTGACACCAAATACAATATCGTAACAATATTTGCAGTTGATGGCACGCTTCTTAAACGCTTCCAAGACCTATGATGACGGATCCAGAAGCCCTGGGGGATTGGATGGAGAACAGAACCGCTGCAAGAGCCTGACGATCTTCCAGACACTTACTCTCTATGGGGCCATCATTTCAGGGCGTGCTTTCAATATTTCAAGGGATAAAACCAACATCAGAAGCCCTGGGTCTCTTCTCACAAAAAAGGTGGTCTGTTTCGGTGTAGCATACTTACCAATAGAACAACTGGTGCGCGCGAAGAGGTGACCATGATGTCATTATCCCGAACTGAATCGTCCTATAGCATTGAAAAGCGATGTTATTGTTACCTTCGTCCAACATCTTTGGCTGTTTGCGTCGCCACACGAGTCCAAAGGTGGAAGCCAGTCCTGGTGATGAAACACGGCTGAGCTGGCAATGCACTGCTGAACTGTATAACAAGTGTAGTTGACAATTCCTGGTTCCATGTTCTCGATCGATGGTGGTACGTCACCAAGTTTATGAACAGACGTTTTGTCGCTTCTTTCCCATTAGTATCAGATCGCTTGACTATAGTTGCCCGTCGCACATCATCCTTCGTGTCTGAAAGAACCTGCACAGCGGTTCATGGTGGCTACAGACTTCGTTGGGCAAGATTTGCATGGGTCATCCTTCCGCTGTTCCCTTCGCTTCGCACCCCTTAGTTAGTAGATTTTTGCAATTATTTGTCGCAAAGCTGAACTGCAGTGAAACAGTAGAGGGAAGCTATGATGTCAGATATCTCAAATGATAGGCGCTGCACTTTTCGGCTTCTGTCTCAATGGCTGCGAGCTGAATTCCAGCATGGCCGCACAACAGCACAACCAAGACAGACTTTTGAAGCTGTTTGTAATTTGATCACACAGTGGCTATGAGGCTGAAGTCCAAAACGGTGCACAATCAAGACAGACTCTGAAGCTGTTCATGATGTACTCAAGAAACTAGATGCGTACCATTGAGTGTTCCGATGTTGGAGGCACGGACAAAAACTCCCATATAATGAGGCCATCGCCCCTGCAATCGTTCGGATCAAGCACACCCAGCACGACCTCGCAATAAACTCTTTAGATCCAAGGTCATATGACACGATACCGTCCACATCCACGTTAATAATCATGAAGCTGTTTATGCAAGTCGCATTTCTTCTGGCTGGCATCGCTCTGGCCAGTGCCGACACGGAGCTTTCTGGACGACAAGCTCAATGTGCGCATAGAGGTGACGCGTGTCTCGGGAACAACGCGGCTTGTTGCAAGGGTCTCTGGTGCGTCAAGACGGTGAGGTATGGCAACAGGTGCCTGTAGATTATTATTGTAAGTTGCCCTGGGGAATGCAGGATGAACTATTTTTGGAGATAGAGAGAGCTGCTAGCCGGTGGCTGTACGCACATCATGTTGATCAGATGTTAGTGATCAACATTACATTATGTCATCCCGCCGTGAGCAACCTGTGTGTGGAGACAACCCGAGAGCAGTCGAGATTGAGGTGGCATGTTGCGCTGATGAATCATGGAACGGTGCTGAACTGGAAATGCCACGACGGCTCCCATGACGATGGTCGCGTCCGATCATCATGGGTCGGGAAGAGATTCGGGAAAGGGTTGGATTCGGAGAAGCAATGCAGAAGGGATGGGGAAGGGATTGAAGACAGGATTGGACAGCAGGGAGAATGCTCATATCATAATTCCGACAAGGTAAACTTAGCTCTGGTGGATGAATATACGGAGTTTCAGATTTATCGCCTCTCGAGATGCAGGGCAGGGTCCATCCCAGTCTCCAGATGCCTTGATTGGCTGAAGCGCGCGAAGTGCATTTTGACTCTTGAGTCTTGAGTCTAGATAGGAGACTGGCAGTGCCTGCCGGCGCTTGGCATAGGTACCACGTGATGTCCCACTACACCAACCAGTCCTGCCCCTCACGTTCGCGGCGCTTGAGGTCCACGTGAGCCACGCGCAACGTGGTTCAGGCACCGATCGAACTTTGACTCTTAAGTCTTGAGAAGTTGAGTCAAAGCCACCGATGGCCATCGTGCTCATGACTTGACGACGCGCTAACAAGGTGTACATATGTACATTGTACGGAGTTGCTGCCGTGCTAAAATCCCCATATCGAGCAAAAGGAAGGTTTCGGCTGCCGTCCGAGTAAGTTGCCGGTGGACAAAGCGACCGACGCTCTCCCGCATTCCCCCACAGATGCAAGCACGGCTCATTCGAGTCATCGAGCCCTTTCGCCCTTTCGCCTTCAAATCGCTGACTTTTGTTTGCTTAGATCATGATGAGAAGACGCCTGCGCAGCCTTGGATAGATACCTACGCGCGGCAGTATTGTGTGGCCACTGGCGGCAAGTTTGGACGATTCTCCAGACTCCAGGCACAGATTGCCAGGCTCCTTGAGGTGGGGAATTCCCCATAGATTGTTGCTCCTTTGCATTGGCATCCTCTTTTTTAGCCTGTTCGACGAATCCTTCCAGAATGAACCCTGAGTCCCTGACGTCGCAGTGTCGCCTGCATGCGCCGGTCACATACGGAGTACTCGGCGCGGTAGGAACGCGGTACATACATACCTCTGCGAAATGCGGCTCGTACCTGTGGCGACCTCAATCCACGTCTTTTCCCAGCTGCCGTTCGGATGTGCTGCTGGTTCTGGCTCGAGACTTTTACGTCTTGCATCGCTTCAGGCACCCTCCAACCAATCATTCAACAGCGTATGATGATTCACATCTTTCGTACCGAGAAGGAGAGATTAGCCAGTCAGCGTATCCGCGACATCCGCCAGGCGAAATTTGCACTGCTAGATGCCTGCAGCACCCCTTACCACCCAGGTACCTAGGCAGGCTTCGGCCCGCATTCGAGGTCGCCTACTATACGTACCTGATCCATCATCCATACCCTTTTTCGTCCAATGCGTCCCACGTTCGGCTAGGTATTCCTTCGGAATGCGTTGCTCAAATGAACGGATGAAACTAGCTTTATCTCCGAAGCCGCGCTGGTGAAGGCAAGGGCCCCAAGTTCCAAGTACCAACTGTTCCTTGACAACACACAGAGCTTGACAGTCAGAGAGACCCCAGAGCCCAACTGTGAGAAGAAGGGGATGATAGCTCAAGTAAGGGTTTTTGTGACCCCAGTCAAAGCCATGACGGCACGATCTAATTCTAACCCTGTCTTGGCTTGGCAATTAACTACCAGAGGTGCGTAATATGCGATGTCACGTTGCTTGGGGGCGGGGAAAACCCTGGACGCTTCCAAATGAGATGAGCTTTTGACAAGAATTCGCTTCCGGCAGACGACTTGCGCTATATTCGGGGGGGAGGGAGATGCGCCACGGCTGCATGACGCTCGTCATAAATATAGAAAGCCGTTGTCTCTTTGTTTCGAAACCTAGACTCGTCGGTCAGTCCAAGGTCTCTCGGGTCTGCCGTCAAGACAAACCATCACCCGAGACACTGAGCACTTTTGACGCTCAGTTGTTGCAACAAGACCGCAGACAGAACCTCCAGCAGAATGAAGACAACCAGCATCACCATCGCGGCCTTGCTCGCCAGCGCCGCCGAAGTTGCCTTTGCTGCTCCCAGCAGCTGTAATGCAGACGATTGCTTGAAGGCGGTGCGTCACCTCCCTGGTCGTTCCGGGGGCTCCAGGGCTTTCTGTGCCAAATACCTCGCGCCTACCGATGCTCCGATCCCAACGAGACTTCCGAGAAATGTTGCCGACCACTGCAAGGACCAACACAATGCCGTTGCACCTCTGAGAGTTTCGAGTGCTTGTGGTTGCATTGCACAGGCAACCCATACCCCGACGCTGCCAGCGCGAGCTCCTACGCCCACTGGCAACATTACCGTGCCCACTGGCAAAGCCAACAACCCTATTGCGCCCGCTGGCAAAGCCAACGCTCATGCATGCGCCCAGATCAGCGCCTTGTGGGCGCAGCAGAAGAAGAAGAAAATAGGTGGGTGAGCCCAGTGCTGTTCTGTCATCTCTCTTGTATAAGTCTTGATCACGATGTCTGTGACGTTGGTCACATGCTTGTTGTCTCACTTTCACATTCATAGTCGGGAGACGAGATAGACTCGGCCACCAGCTCTTCTATCTTTTTCTTTTTGCTGACCCCTGTTGCGCTTTGTCCAGATGTCCCAGTGGTACCCGCGGCCCTTGCCTACGAGTGTCTCAACACCGTACCGCTCGGAAAAGATGAGGCCATTAAGTTGGTCGACGCCATTGAGCCCTATCTCGAGTGGCAGAGTGACGCTGCGTTCAAGAAAGATCCGCCCAAGGACTACGCCTACCCTGGCTTCGATATGTTCGCCAACCTCGCCAAGGTCAAGTCCAATCTACAGGCCGGAAAATACGCGAGCGAATACGAGTTCCAGATCGACTTGTACAAGCAAGTCTGGGCTCCTGGCCAAGACGGTCACTACGTCTTCTATCCCGACTTGATATCCAAGGCTTTCAAGTTCAAGCGCCAGTCGTTGCCACTCGTTTCGATCAGTGAGGACGGCACGTCCCTGCCGCAAATCAAGCTGCAGCGTACGTCTTTAACGCTCCTTCTACTTGTCGGGTGTTCAAACTTTCGCTAACTAGGGTGCCATTAAACAGAAGAAGTTGTTGCCAACGCAAAGACTGCACAAGTCATTACCAAGATTAACGGTGTTGACGCCGCTCAGTACCTCGAGGATACTGTAAATGCAGCCAGCTTACTTCAGGATGCAGATGCCGCGTACAACACCATGTTCTGGTCCAAGGCCAATGCAGCCGCTGCAGACCCTTCGGTCAGTTCAGGCTTTGGTACATTTGTCGCCGGCGGCCGAAGTGCCATCTTCTACCACGGTCCCACCACATCCCTCACCTTTGCCAACGGCACCACTGTGGTGCTTGACAACTTGGCCGACGTGGTCGGTGACATGGCCGGCGTGACGGATGGGCCCTCCATGTACAAGCAGTTTTGCACGTCAAAGCCGGTCGCCCCGGGTCCCGCATCCCCTGCCCGCAGCTCTTCCCTGACGGGCTACCCAACGCCCGAGATCTCCACGCAAGATGGAACTGTGACTGGTTATTATTTGAAGGGACAGGGCCTGGATGATGTCGCCGTCATTGTCATCTCGTCCTTTGGACCTTCCAGCACTGTCGAGTTCCAAGCCGTGGTCATGGACTTTTTGAGCGAGTGCAAGGATGCCGGCAAGAAAAAGCTAGTGGTTGACTTCCAGAACAATGGCGGCGGCGCGCTTATGCTTGGATACGACTTTTTCCGTCAACTGTTCCCTAAGACGGTGCAGGAAGGAAATTCCCGATGGAAGTTAAGCAAGAGCCATTTCGAGACAGCACGGGTGGTCTCTGACATGGTCAAGGATATCAACCCTACGTCAGATGGAGACAGTGACTTGGTCGAACTCAGCGAGACGTGGTTGAACTTCCGCCACGACATGAATATCACCAACAACAACTTTCTCGCCTTTCCCGACAAATTCTCTCCTCATACACTGAAGGAGACGGACTACTCTGCCCTGATGCGATTCAACCTCAGCGACCCTATCGCGACCAACAACCCTGTTCATGGAATCGGTATCGACATTACCGGATACGGTAGCCTCACTGAACAACCCCAGTACTTCCAGCCCGAAGACATCATTGTCCTCTACGACGGCTCTTGCTCATCCACCTGCACCAGTGCCGGCGAGTTTCTGCGCCATCAAGCCGGCGTCAAGTCAATCGCCATGGGTGGTCGTCCCAAGCCCGGTCTCATCCAGGGTATCGGAGGCGTCAAGGGCTTCCAGTCCCTCACCTTTAACGACGTGCACGGCTTCGTCACTCTTGCCGCCCAGAACACCAAGGACGAGAAGGCCCTGGCCGAGTTCAGCCGCTTCACCACCCTGCCCATGGAACGCTCTACCGCATCCTCCCTCAACGTGCGCGACCAGATCCTGCGCGACAACATCGACGACGGCATCCCTGCGCAATTCATTTACGAGGCGTCCGATTGCCGTCTCTTCTGGACTGCGCCCATGATTTCGGACGTGACCGAGATCTGGAAGGCGGCAGCCAATGCGGCCTTCAACGGTGCCAAATGCGCCTACGGTGGTATCGCCGGGTCCAAGCCTGGCCGCCGCAGCGAGACCTCTCCCAAAGCCCGAGGTCTTATGAGACCGGCACGCTTGTCCGAGACGGTCGACAAGACTGTTGTGAAGCACAGCAGCCTTTGGGAGGCTAGGCACATGCAAGTGGCCATTCCATAAACCTCGTCGCGTGCGAGAGCCCACGTTTTGCGTCTTTGAATGTTTTTGAGTCATTCGCATAAAAGCTGGATTTTTAATAATAATAGTAGGAGTGGCTTCTGCCCTCTGGAAAGAACAATTTTGGGTGTACTTGTCGTGAACGTGATATTCTGCCTGTTGTGGTGTGAATCAGTGCTTCAGTTGTGACTATTGTGAGGCATCCCAGTCAGGGTGAAGTACAACATACCTCCTAGATGTTGAGTTGGTCGTTGTGGTAATGTGATGAACATGGGCTAACAAATCATAGCTTTCTACTCCCCAGTGTACTTTGACGATTCACAACCCTACTCAAGCTACTGCAATTCCTCAACGTTTCATGTGTTTTTTCCTCTTCCTTTTTGCTATCTATCTTGACGAGCGGTTCCCTCAAGTGCTATTCTGTCTGTCTACGCGCAGTCTATGGATTACTTTGTGTACTTCCATAACGTCGGTAACGCAACATTTCTCGTCTCTACCGATAAATGTGTCATAACCGACCTCATTTTCTGTTCCACCCACGGTGGAACTGCCGCTCGCGTACCTACATAGCAATATTGGACGCATGGTGGCTGTGCTGGGCCTATCCATGGCTTTATGAGCATGAGGAGCCCATTTCGTGTGAGCCTGTGCCTCGCAACAAGTCAAGAAAAGTGTCTCCTGCCAAGTGCGGCGCAAGCATCTCCCCGAACTGACTTGGGTGTTTCACGTCTTGGGAGACGGAAACGTCCGCACGAGGTGGCGACCTGCATCGCGTATCATCTCGCATGTGAGATGTTGGAGCAGTCGCCCCGGGCCCCCAAATCGTTACCGTGAGCCCCTTTCTCATCCCTGTAGCATTGGTGTGACAGGGGTATGATAAGGGACATTGAACGGAAATGACTTCCCATTCAAAATGCAATATAAAATAGACTTTAGCTTTTTAAGGGTCTTTTAGAGGTCATGGTTCTGGTTCCTCTTCCGAGTGTTTGGCGAGCATGCACTTTTGTTTGCATATTGGCTTTCGATAGAGGTGATCTCTTGTCCGAGGTTCAGATATGTCCTTCCTTTGCTCTGGCTCTTGGCTCCTTGATCGCACGAGCTGACGATTCTCCCCCCCCCCCCCCCTTTTTTTTTGGACCAGGTTCTGACGCTCAGCTTCTTTCTTTCCTATGCTGCTCCGAGCCTTGAGGCTCTGAGCTCTCCTTCGTTTGTTACCTGGGCTCTGGCCTTTCTTCTCCATTGACTATGCTCTGACATTTTCTCTTTCGTTGATTGAGCTCTGGCCTTTCTCGGTTTGTTGATTAAGCTCCTACCCCTTCGCTTCTGAGGTGCGCTATGGGCCGAATGTATCTGTGTCCACGTCTGACAATGGCCCAAGATCTCGATCTCGATACGATCTCGGTGGCCAGACCAGATCCATTCCGTGACTCAGCCTTTTTAATGGTCAGCAACATGTTGTGTAACGAGCTACGCTGGATACGGGAAATATGAAGTATAAAAAGCCTGCTATAGACTATGCTCTGTCTGTTCTTGTTCCGCAACCAGGCGAAAAAGAAGGAGAGAATAAATCATAATCCGACTTTATCATTATCGAGGTTATTCGCCCACGAGATTGGCTATGTGCAGAGTGTATGACGTACTTTTCGATGCCACTACACAAAGAGTATGATTTGATTGTCATTGGAGCGGGTAAGTGAAAGTCGCTTCTCTTGCGGTTGGCATTTGATTGGCGTGCATTTCTTGTTGATATCATGATATCATCATCATCATCATCATCTCTTCGCCGTCTTCATCATTCACCTCAGTACTAACCAGTAACACCCACCTAGGCTGGTTTGGCCTCGCCGCCGCAAAGACATACCTGGAGCTGCACCCCCTCCAGAGCATACTCGTCCTCGACCAAGACTCCAGCTGCGGTGGCACATGGTCCCGCGACAGAGTCTATCCCGGCCTCCATTCCAACAACCTCCGGGGCGGGTACGAATTTCCCGACTTCCCCATGAGCGAGGCCGTATACGGTGTTCGAGAAGGGGAGCACATCCCGGGGGAGGTTTTGCACCGCTATCTGACGGACTTTGCGGCTGCGCACGGGATACTCGAGAGGATGAGGCTCGGCGTGCACGTAGGCACAGTGGAGGAGACGAAGACTGGATGGAAGGTCCATGTCTCGGCAAGTTTGATGTCGGAGAAGACTCAGGAGGTGCTCCGGACGAAACGACTCATCATCGCCACAGGAATGACCTCGCAGCCCAACATGCCGCGCTTTCCCGGGCAGGAGACATTTACGGCGCCGCTGTTCCACGTCAAAGAACTTGGCCAGCAGAGCAGCGTGGCGCAGTCGTGCACGAGGGCAGTGGTCGTGGGCGCGGGCAAGTCAGCCTACGACTG
Organism: Claviceps arundinis; assembly: GCA_018360175.1. Taxonomy (NCBI): domain Eukaryota; kingdom Fungi; phylum Ascomycota; class Sordariomycetes; order Hypocreales; family Clavicipitaceae; genus Claviceps; species Claviceps arundinis. The sequence goes on along the minus strand of SRPS01000060.1, from coordinate 16,465 downwards.
CGCATACGCTTTGGCAACCGGAGCACGATACTCCCGCGTCGAGCTGGTGGTGAGACCGGGAGGCCAAGGCCCCGTATGGCTCTGCCCAGCGTACGTGACGCCACTGAAGCGGAAAGTCGAGGCGCTGCTGCACACACGACTGCTAACATGGTTCAGTCCATGTCCATGGGGATCCGAGGACAGCTCCCGCCTGCCGCGGAGGTGGCTACACGGAACGGCACCGGGCCGGCTTCTAACGCGGGCGGTCTGGGCCGCACTCGGGTCTGACGTAGTGCGAACGAATGGCTATCGACGGCATGCCGAGTTGCGCAAGCTACAGCCGTGGCGGAGTATCTTCTACACAGGCAGCGCGCTGGGCATTCATAACTACGCGCGCAATATACACCATCTCGTACGCCAGGGCCGCATCAAGGTACACATATCCGATGTGGCCTGTCTGCGCGGCCGCGAGGTCCTCCTCGCCGACGGGACTAGCCTTGATGATGTCGATGCCCTCGTCTGTGCAACAGGCTGGACGAAGCAGTGTCCCATACGCTTCATAAGCGCAGATCCAGCCCCCTCAAGTTCTCTCGACGTCCTCTCTCCAGAAATGATGCAAGAGCTCGCGTCTGAGGCTGATGACTCTATCCTGGCCAGCTTTCCCATGCTTCGCGATAGTCACACCAGCGAGATCGGCGATGGCCCGAATCAAGGCGGCCCGCTCCGCAACTACCGCTTCATCGTGCCCATCAATCCCACGTGCCTCTCGCGCCGGACCCTTGCCTATGCAGGAATGCTCTCCTCCGTCAGCACGCCCATCATCGCCACCGTCCAGGCCCTCTGGATCTGCGCCTTCTTTGAAGGCAAGCTTGCGCGTGCGCCGCCATCGGAGCCGGTCTGGGGGCCCGCACACGACACGCTGGCGAGGGAGGTGATGCTGCACACGCAGTTCGGCCGCTGGCGCTATCCGTGCGGTCGCTATGGAGCTGCGGTGCCGGACTTGGCGCTCGAGGCGCTGCCATATGTAGACTTGTTGCTGAATGACCTGGGAGTGCAGCCGTGGAGGAAAGGATCGTGGATTCGCGATCTGCTGGAGGGGTATGAGCCGGGAGACTATGCGGGGTTGATTCAGGAGTGGCTTGTTGGAACTTGGGAGGGATCTGGTCATGATGCAGAGGGGGGATAAGGGGTGACACTCTGTTCTTACAACACTTCTCTGTAAAATCTCGGTTGATGATTTCAGGTTGTGGCAGCCGTCTACGTCTTTTGTGATTGTACGGCCTTGAAGTAAGATCCGAGACATTCGTTTCCAACCTTCTATAAACTGATGACAAAAGGGGTCCAGACTAAGTTGAACTCCTGTTGTAGAGGAAAACCGCAGCGACAAAGACGAGAGTAATGTATTTTTCATGCATAATAGTTGCCGCTGAATTTGGTTGTCCTTGAGCTGAGCAACCAGGATATATCTGAGACCGGATCAGACGGCTTTGACTGCCCCGATAGCGGCTACGTTTATTTACTGCGCTTACGGAGTAGTCTACCGTGTATTTCCATTCCTTGATTCTTGATTACTTGCTCCTCATCTCCCGAGACATCCGAGCTGGGAGTAGTTTAGAGAGAAGGTTGAGTGGTTATCCTGATGCGGGACGTAGGAAAGATCTTGCATTCAGGTGGGATGTAACCAGTACTATCAAGATATGAGTCAAAATCGAGGATGGCTTTCCTACCTAGGTATTTTAGAGGTACAAAGGCAAGGCCTGTTTCGTTTAGAGCAAATGACCCGCAATTACTCCAAGGGTTTTCCGGCCCTCCCGCGGTTTGGCCTTCTGCTCTCGCCTGTGCAGAGTACAGTCATCTCACAGTACCTAAGTAAGTACGGACAGTATAACATCCTGCCGTCTATGCAACATACTCTTACCACTGTGTGCCCTTTGATAGAAAAGTGTGTATGCAATCACAATTCCGTGCGCTGTCCAAAGCCCATCAACGCCTCAACGCCCTCATTCCCATTACCATTGTCTCACCACCTCACCTCTGACTCTCGCTCTCATGACTCAACACTCCAATTACACACAACCGTCCACATCTCCCCCAGCAACTCAACCTCCCACACCGGCTCCTCCAGCACAACTACACCCCCAACCCGCACCACAACCCTCTCCCCTCCTCCCATGCCCGTCAATTTGCCCTCTCCCGCAAGAATGTACCCTTTCCCGACTTGTCCTTGTCCATCCTGTTGGTCCTGTTGGTCCTCACATCGCTCCCTCGCGAGATACATCAACGGCCCAGGCCTCACCTCACCCACCACCATCCTCCTCGCCGGCCTAGACTCCCCATCCCAGCCCCGTACCTCTGACAGCCACGCCTGAAGCTGTGCAGCCATCCCCCCAGGAGGATAAGGCCTACCGCGAGGGCGCCGCGGAGAGAATCCCATGGGAAGGATGTTGTTTCCGGGTGGAATATCCGGTATATCGGGAGGTTTGAAGGGGGGAGGAGGTTGAAAAATGGGTTGTTGGTGCGAGTGTCTCGATTTGCGGCCTCCTACCCCATCCATCCCGTCATCGTCATCGTCTTCGTCTTCGTCTCCTCCTCCTCGGCTGTCTTGGTCATCTTCGTCTTCCCCCCGATCATCAAGACTACCATCCACGTAGGAAGCCGATTCGCTTTCCGCGATAGATGACCCCCCCGTGGGGGTGATATCCCCTCCGTCTTGCGCTCTTTCCTTTCCATCCTCCCTCTCCTTCTCCCGCTCCCGCTCCCGCTCCCGCTCCTTCTCCCAGGAAGATGACCACGAAGAAATAGAGCTCTCTCCCCTCACAAACCCGCCCACTATCCTCCGCCTCTTCGCTCTCTTATCCCCAGCAACAAAAGGCAGCGGATTCACCTCCCCGTGGTCATGATCTGGCTCCTCATCCTCAGAGTCCATATCCTCATCGCGCATGTCCCAGACCCCCGGCGATGAGCCATGTACGCGTGTGTGTACTTGTGCGTGGGCATTAGGGCTAGACGACGCACTCGTAATAGAATCAATCTCAAGATCTAGTCCCCTCCTCAGTCCTGCCCGGCGCACTCCCACCGAACCAGGCGTGTCTGTATCTTTGTCATCATCCCCGTCCACGTCCTCGTCCCAGCCCGTGACACTCCCGCCCAAAGAAGCCTGCCTATCCTCCACCTCCACCTCCACGTCCTCAATACTCGGTTCTCTTCTCTGCGAGGGCCTCGGCACGGAAGTCGAGCCGAAGCGCGGCGTGGATTGGAATTGCGCTGCCTGTGGGAGGGCCCGGAGGGGCGTCGTCTGTGAAGCTGGGGGGCGGTTGGGTCGGAGGAAACGTCGTGGAGTGGGTGTCTTGGCGAGGGGAGGTCAAGGTGAGGGCTGGGTACATAGGTATGTAGTCAAAAAGGCAGCGCAGGGGACTTGCTTACCCTGGGTGGTGGGCTCATGCTCCTATCGTGCGGGATCTGCAATATTTTGCGCATGAAACCGATGATTCGTGGATGATGAAGATGGACAAAGATGATGCAGCAGGTGATGGTGCGTGGTGGGGGAAACTGATTTGGAGATGAGTGAGCCAAAAGAGTGCACAACGTCATGGCCTAGGTACGGGGGCGTCGCTGATCGGCCAAACATGGCCAACATTACCACAATCGACGTCTCGTCACCAAATGCATCATCGTTAGATTTGATACTTTTATCATTCAGCCGTGGTCCAGGCTTATTATGATGGCCACTTTCTATACACTAGTTATGATGTAGTAATCGAGGTTCAAGAATTCCAAATGAAATGTATGAGCCAGTCTCTGCAACGTCCCGCGACAATTAGCCCTCCTCGACTCGTCAAGTACGTCACTCTAAGAGTCAATTGCAGCGTGTGACGCAACGCTATCGCCACATAAATGTTGACGACAATACAGCAACAGGAATTATTTCCTAATAAAAGCAACAGAGAAACAACAATAATCCCACCACACATGTGAGAATAAACGCCGCTTTGGTGCATATCCGCAGTTCATCATGGTGTGACACCAAACACCCTCTCCCAATCCCAATAAAAAGCCGCCTTCTAGGTCAAGGTACGCCGGGCTGCGATAATATAGCCAGCCACTCCCTTCTCCGAGAGATGCACCTGAGACGGGTCTGACCAGCATACGAAAGCTGGCCCGGAGTAGAAGAGAAGCAGAAAAACTCCTTGGTGAGCCGACAAAGCCGGGGGAAACGCCGCCTTGCCAGTATTGCCGGGTCAATGCATGTGCTGGATCTCGGACCTAGCTAAATAATCCGGTATGAAAAGACAAAAAGAAAAAGAAGAAAAGGTAATATAATAGGAAAGAAAAGAAGAGAGAATGAAACAAAACGGCCCAGAAATAAATCAGACACATCTCCGACGAACAGTGACATGTGTCAGGAAATAGGTGAAGACTCAAATATGGGATGGGTATGTCAATGACAGTGCAAGCGAAGTCCAGATAGCAGAGCGTCGGCAGCTTTTGGAAAAAATCAAGAAGAAAAAACCCCTCAGAGGACAAAAACAAGACAGAGAAAAGAAAAGTGAAAAGGTGGAAAGGCGAAAAGAGAAACGAACGAAAATCCCGGTACAGATGGCAGGCGCCAACATATTCTCGATCGACAGGAAAACTGATCTTTAGCCGATTAAAAGGTCAAATTCAGTCTTATGATCAGGTTTTGTTGGCATCGAATCTTTGATCGGGTGCAGCATGACTGATGGTAGACAAGGACGTCCGTGTTGTTTCTCCCAGCTCGGACCTCCTATATCCGTATCTGGCCAGCCCATCCAATTGTTGTACAATCGGTTGGGCGGCTCGGCACGATAATACCACGTGGTACCCTGATATCGCCGCTCTCTGCCCCAGCCCATGGGTGATCCTCGTCCACCACACTCGCCATGGGGCCCAGGATTGAACCAGTTGTTGAGGAAACCACCCTTCCAATCACGATCCATGAAGACGGGATGAGGAGCAAATACCGTCTTGAGTCCGTGAAGCAGTGCGACGGTTTGGGCCGTCATCTCAGACGCGACATGGTTTCCTCGCATATTCTCGACGTGCATGATGGCGAGCAGGCGTTTCGAAATGCGAGACTGCGTGACAATGGTGGTGCGACGAGGCAAGTCGGTTGACTGGTGGTCCGCATCGGTGTACCCCCAAACATGTTTGGAGATGATCCATTGACTGTCCACCGGATTGAACATGGGGCCGACCGTGATGAAGTCGGCCTCCTCTCCAACGCCCCATTCATAGTCATCCTCCTCGTGTGAGCGCGGCGGCTTCGGGCCAACTGGTTTGATAAAGGGAAGTTCAGGCGGGCCCCAGACCGTCTCGTTGCCGTGCGCCTCGGCCACCTTTCGCCGGAAAGAAGTGTCGTAATCGCCGTGAAATTCGGGAATATAGTACCGCTCGTTCCGCTCCCAAAGGTACTTTCGCGGCTGCTTTTTCGCAAAAGCGGACAGGCCTTCGAGCAGGTCGTAGTGGTGGCCGGTGTATCGAAAGTCCATTTCCCAGTTCCACATGAAGTCGAATTGTGGGTTGTCCTGGCTGAACTTTTGAACTGACAGCCACTGGGCGCTGTGCACCGCTCTGGCGTATTCATCCGTCATGGCCGGGTAAAGGTCCCACATCTGCGGGTCATTCCACAGCACCGTGATGCCGTGAAATTCGACGGGAACGTGTTCATTCAAGACCGCTTGGTATAATGCAGCATCTTGGTGGATAGGAATAGTTTCGTTCTTGGAGTGAACCAGGAGGAATACCTCGTACTGACCACCTGTCTTGAGACTGAGCTCGCTGACCAGGGCTCGAATCACCTGTCGATCGTTGTCGGTGTATTTCTTGCCAGTGTAAGAACGGAGCAGGATGGCGGTTTTGGGTTCTTTGACCACATCCGATCGCTTGTCATTGTCGTTGTCGTTGTCGCTGTCGCTGTCGCTGTCAACGACGGATCGTCTCTTCATCTGCGAGCCGCCGATCTTCCTTCCTAGAGATGGAGCGCCTTCTTCCTTCTTTAGTGCTGCTTGCTCCGCGGGTGGTCCCGCCGGCTCTCGAGTTTCGGGATAGTTGTTTAGATAAGGATTCTTCTTCTCCCGCGTCGTGTCAAACCGAGCCGCATTTTGTAGCACACATGTTTTCTGCAATTCGCCCCAATTAATATTGTCCCAATTAATGGACTTGTAAGACGCTCCACTTTTGATCTTCAACTCATGAAGCCCATACGGCCCAAGTCGGGTATCGCGTTCCCAGCACAAATTTGGATCGAGACCCAGCAGTTCATAGGATCCGAATTTTGGCAGCGGCCATTTCTCGGGGCGACCACGGAATACCAGTAAGTCTTCCACAACCTGGCCGGTTGGTCCTTTGCAAGGCACATGGGGGGCGTAGCCAGCTTTCCTCCATTCATCACTATTGTAAGCAGGATAGGGATTAAATCGCACGGGCTGGTGTTCGCCCAGGTCGACTTTGATGGTCGGGTCTTCAACAAGGTGCTTCTTCTGTTGCTCCGTGTGTTCGTCCTCAGCGACTAGCTTCTTCAGCGTATTGCCATAGATCAAGTTTGAGTTCCCGAGCCTAGATCCACCACGATCAGTATAGTTTCCTCATCCTCCCACGGACATGACAGCGGAAACGTTGATTCATCATACGACTTGCGCGGACCATTTGCTTGTTTCTTTGGGGGTTGCACATACTTAGCGGTGGTCTTGTATGCATATCGCCACATCTTTCGCAAATCTTTTTCATGCTGTAATCTCATGACATCACCAGGTTCCCGTTGAGTACCGTCCGTTTCGTATCCTGGGAGAACATCTTCGTTCGTCTCCAGATCAGTCATATCATGCCAATTGGCCAAATCCTCAATGTCAATCTCCCAACCAGCGCGAGTGCCAGTCGGCTCTTCATGATGATGACCAGGATCGGGGTTGAGAACGACTGTCTCATCGGTGCCCAAAAATGGCAATTTGACCTGTCCAGTACTGCCGGTGGAATCCTGTTGGTGGTTGGAGTCGCCTTGTTTGTATGGTACTATGTGCAATCTCGGTGAAGGCCCGCTGAAGACCAAAAAGTAAGTCGTGATAGCGGCGAGAACAAGGATGAAGACAGATCTTGGTCTAGGTCGAGAAAACATGGCTCGTCTGGCGGGGGGATGCAACAGCATCTTTCCCATGGCCTAGTGTTGAAGCTGCGGGCTGCGACAGCCCAGGAGACGAGTAGCTAGAATGGTTGTCGTCGGTTATGAGAGGGGACGAGTAGAAGGTGATGTCCAGGTCAAAGCCGTCCAAATGGTCGAGCGGGGACAGATAGCCTGCTAGTCGTGATCCCCAAAGACAAGTATGGCGCGGCAGTGCGAAGCACAGCAGAGGTATTCAGCCTTGACTAGCTAAAGGCGAACGATGATCGCGAGACCTAGGCGATGACAGGCGCGTGAGAAGGAACAAGAGGTCAATTGCTGTAGGCATGCAAAAGTCAATAGAAAAGAATGGAATGCGCCAGAGGCGAAGATGTTTGTGAAAACGTGGACGCAAGCGGAAAGAAAGTCGAAGAAAAGGTTCGGGTTGAAATGGCCCTGACAGTGCGAGGCACCTGGTTGAGGCTGGATAATACCTACCTAATGGGAAGGGGTGATTGTGCCACTGTGGATGTGGCTGTGGAGCAGAGGAATCAGAGGGATGTGAGGGATAATGAGATTGTAAGGGGGTGCGAGTCTACGGAGACTCCGTGTTCCACACGCCCCCGCCTATCGTCGCGACTCTGTACGAATAGATACCTACATGACTCTCTCTCTGCTTGTGCTTGCTTGTGCTCTTGTGCAGAAAGTAGAAAGAATATATCATCAGAGTTTATCTAGCGTCACTACCTGAGTACGTGTACGTATGTAGAAGCTTCGGTATGCCACTCAATTCTCTTCAGTGCATCAGCCAGTGACCTACATAGCTCGGCCAGTCTCAAGTTTCAACCAGCCCTTGGTCGTGTGCGGAGGGAGTACTCTGTAAAAAGATGTTGAAGATGCAATCTGAGGAAGCACAATGATTGGCCACACAGCACAGTACGCCCATTGACGCAAACCCCAGCGGCCGCGATGCTGAGCACAACTGACCTTCCCTGCTGGCTGCTGCAGTTCCTGGTTCGGGGCACACAGGGGACCCGCATAGGGGCCACTCAAAACGTCTAGCGGGCCACACCAGCCCCTGACATCGCAATAAAGTTGTCGAACTTTGACCGGTACGTACATACATACCTATCCAAGCCGCGCGTGGCTTCTTCTTCTTCTTGGTGGCTGTACCTTTGATGACGACGACGGGACGTTCTACGCGTGGCAAGTCGATGATAATAAGGCCAGTCTCCCCGTCGTCTATGTGTTCGCTCCGGCCGGGGAAGAAGAAATGCCGTAGAGATCTCCGATCGTGAGATTCGTGCCGACTGCTCTTCACATCACGATTTACGCGGAAACAAACTTCCGTGGCATGGGCCCCGGGGCGATGATGCAGGCTGCGGAATATACCTACTTTGCGTAACGTGCGTGCGAGGGTCACCAAGCAACGGTACTGAAGGGTGGTATCTGAAGATACAGCTTTGTGACGAAGTCTTGATGCTCACTTGTGTTGCCCAAGTAGGTACATATGTAGCTAGATTATACCTACTCCGTACATACGGCGGGGGCTGATGACGTAGTCCTGTCCACGCCATCCTTTCGTCTACGGAGTAGGTATTTTACTTCGCCGGACGTTATTAATTGAGATGCGGATTGGCACAAGTCTCCCGAGCAATACCGCCAATATACATAGTTGTGTCCTGTCTCGTCGGGCCACCTCTTCAGGTTTTGTTTCTCATGGCGTGTAAATTGTAACAGCCTCTCTGCAAGGGATATAAGCACAGCGCAGAGAACGTCTCGTGGGCACGCATGCCGCGGGACGGATACCGCCTGCATTGCGATTCCTCGGTTACAACTTATTGTACCTACGATATTCGCCCCGTCGAACTTTTCCTTTTCGCCATTATCCCCGTTCTCAACTCTGCTTCTGGAACACAGGGACGAATGCGTCAGACACGTCAAGATGGCCGGCTGAGGCTTGCTGGCTTAAGCCATCGCTTCCGCGACAGAGTCAAGTGGGCGCATTGGACTCGAGTCACTCGACTCGTTCACCGGCAAAGCGGCATCGCGGCTCCCGAGTCCCAGACTCCCAGCGCATTCGATGGCGGCTTGGTCGCCTCCCCTCACATCTTGCGCTAGGTACCAGTACCACCTCTTGCGATCTTAAAAGCAGCGCACAGACCCCCACGCTCAGCAGTCCTGTTCACTGGAACCATACGGAATAATAAAGTGTAGATGCAACCCCATGACGTCAATGTCGAACCCCCGATCTCCATGAGCCAGAGCCACTAGGAACTATGTACCTCAGGGAATAATTGAAATTCAACGCGAGCAGTCTGCCCATCACCGGCAGACAAAGAGTACCTACCTATGTACAATAAGGACAGCATGGTCCCGAGAAGGGCATGGGCCTCGGCCCCCAGGACAACCCCCCCTGCTCAGTGCTGAGTAGGTACAGTAGGTACCTACCTATGTATGTATGTACTCCGTATGTACCTAGGTAGAAAGTCGGTCCAGACTCTGAAGTCGTTATCAAGTACGAGATAAAATAGCGCAATGCACGAATGCTAAACTGCCTATTTGGTTAAATATTTACAGCCAATTCATGTTTCTTGCAGCACCGTTCACCCCTAGGTATTCTCACGCCTACCTATACCTGCCACGAAGTAATACCAAAAGATCAATCGAAAAGAACAAAACATCTTGTTACATCATGATTGCAAGACTGCTCAAAGTACATATGTACTCAAAATGAGACAAAAAGACATTGGTCTCTCTTCGGAACGTAACGCACAAGACAATGTGTTCACGCATCTCACATTCATATCCATAATTGCATCCACACGCACATGCACGGTTTTACGCTTATGTTACATACCTACGGAAGTACTCCGTATGCAGGTATACGTATGTACATATCTAGGTTGTAGGCAGTTAGGTAAGATTCTCCGGGTGCTGTGGAACAGGGGATGAAACGGGATCGAAGGGGCGTGTGACGGCCGATGAGCTGGGGACGGGGTAGATAGAAGACAATGGACGGCAACATCATACGAGTATGAGTATATATGCACCTTTCCCTAAACCAAACGACTCATCAACGCCACGAGATTCGGCAGCGTAGTTCGTCTCTTTAAAAAAACGGAGGACAGAGTTGTAGTCTGCAGATATGGACTGGAACATGAACCGGAGTGTGTATTTTTGAACTATATCAAATAAAGCTATACTATATAGAATTAAGATAGAATAAGTTTGAACATGAAGCAAAAGTCTTTATTTGCTTCGCCAGAGATGAGAAATTCATACAAAACTAAAATTAGACACCCTGAAATCATCCTGCCGCATCCATAGACAGTAGACTTACGACCAAAAGAAAATGACAATCTAAACGAAAACCGATGGGGGCCTCAGACCAAAAACACCAGAACCAGATCGCGAAGAAACGCCAAAATTATTATAGACCCGGTTTATGCGGCAGATGAGTCCGCGCATGTTCCGTACATGAGGGTGTCATGAGGGGGGTATTCCAAACCGAAACCGAAACCACCAAGAAAAAAAGGAAACAGAAACAAAGCAAGCAAGTACAAGTAAACCGAAGGCTGTAACATATCTAGAGATAAGAGCATAATCGATTATCGAGCCAGTATCGTGTGTACGTGATTAGAGACGTAGGACATCAGCCGTACAAGACTGCCCTATTCTTTCTTTTTTCCCAAAATGTTCTCGAATCATGGTAAAGCTTATGTCTTTCCATCCAGTTTCGAGTGAGAGATTGAACAGCAGCGCAATCATTATTGGGCAGTCGTATCGGCATCGGTGCTGGCTTCCCAGCGGTAAAAGCAAGGGGTCACCTCGCGTCTTCAACTATAAGATCCACTCATCCCCAGGGTGTCTTACAGGTTCAGAGTAATGTTTCCCAGCCGAGTCATCCGTTTATTCATGCGAAGTCGTTGATCCGCTCCACCCGGAGGAGCCGCCAGACGTCTATCGCCTCTATCCCTCGAGTTGGCATTCGGCGGCGGCGGCAGCGGTTTGCCGCCCGGACCAGAGTGGGGCATAGGTCGCGATGGAAGACCACCACCACCACCAGGCATTGTGCGACCCCGAGGTGGTTGTCCTGGTGCACCACCACCACCAGGTCGACGCGCCTCTTTCTCGCCAACACCAACACCCGCCTGTGCAGCCTTGACTCTTCTCCATGCATCTCGCTCGCAGTACGCGTAGCCTGAGACTTCAAAGTACCCGTCCACGAGGGAGACACCGCAGTCCAGACAGCGGAAGCAGCGGAGGTGGTACTTGACCCCGGCCTCGTCCTCCGCAAATTGGCCCTCAATTCCGCGTTTGCAGCTCCCGCATAGGCTGTTGTTGAGTTTGTGGTAGTCTTGCTCGCAGTATGGCTTGTCGCCGAGGACGTAGAAGACTGATGACGAGAATGGGGCGCGGCAGGTCGAGCAGACGAAACATGCCTTGTGGTATTTGCCCGTGAGTCGCCCGTCCGCTGAGGATATGCTCTTGCCGGTGATGGCGATGCCACAGGCTTTGCAGTCGCCCCTTGACGGCAGTGGAGAGATACCACGGGTGTCGTGGTGTTCCCCGGTGTGTTGTGGTCTTGGTGAACGAGAATCCGTGCGTGCATGTTGAGTCTGGAGCCTGCGGTCTTGGCCACCTACATCGTGCAGTGGCGAAGAGTTGTGTTCTCCCCGATACGAAGGGGCGTGATGTCCGTTGCCAGAGCTAGGGGGATTACGGTTGACGTGAATATCTCTCGGTGGCGTTCCTTGAGGTGGCCCGACCGATTGAGGGGCAAATCGATGGGAGTTTGCGTCTGCTACATCCATGCGCAAATCTTGTGGCTTGGTTTCATTCCCATTCGCTCGTGTGTCTTTTACAGTCTGACTGGGGTCTCTTCGATGCGTTTGCGATCTTGTGGGGCTTGTTTGTGCCGTGCTGGAACTGACGGCGCTGTAGTCAGAGTACCCGGATGAAACCGAGCTGTTCGAGGCATGATAAGGGTTATTAACCCCAAATTCTGCTGCCAAGTCGACACACGCGGTGTGTTTTGAATGGTGTTCAGCCAGCAAGTCAGTTCGTGGAGGTGGCTTTCGTGAGCTCGCGGGGCCTCTTGACCTTGATCGCTCATCCCGTGAGCGGTCAGGTAGAGACCCTGAAGCAGATGGAGCTCGATGTGTGTGAGAGGGCCGTGTATTCGGTATTGGCTTCAGATAAGCGTCGGAACTAGAAAGGCTCGCTTGATGGCCATTGTTGAAGCTTCTTGGTACTCCAAAGCCCGCAGGGCTGTCCTTCAGCGGCGGCGGCGGTGGCGGCGTGTAGTAATGAAGTGAATCATTTCGCTGAGGGTATGCGTGTCCCGCTGCGGGTGCCCGTCCGGTGGGATCAAAGGGGCCTGGAATCGTATGATTCAACCTGTCCATTAGGTTTGCTCCTTTGTGCTGCTTATCTTGAGTATTTGGCGTCGAATCACCGAACCCGCCGTAGCCTCCTGGCCGCCTTGATGGAGGAGAGGCAGTTGTGGGCGCCTTCCAAGCACCTTCTGAGACATTTCTCGACCGCGAATGTTCTTGAGCGCCCCCCAAGCGTTTCCCACTGTCCGGATTCACCGGATTACCATGCCGTGACGGGCTTTGCTGACTGACCGGGGTCATCTGCCCTCTATGCACATAGATGCTTTCTACCGGCGCGTTAGATGGATTTCAAATTCTGCGTATAATCACATCACGGAAAGGAAGTTTACCTGAGAGTGTTTCTAGGGGAGGCGTTGTTCGGTTGTGCTCGTTGTATGACGATGCGCTGAATCGAATGGAAATGAACTCGGCTTCTTCAGACGGCGAGGATGCTGTGCAAGAATATACCATTAGCTCTAAGCTGACAAACGTACTACGTCCGTCCTCGGAAGTGTCGATCGAGTACTTACGTTCAGCTGATGAACCGCCACAAACGTGTTCTCCCATCAAGGAGATCTCTACCTGATTGCCACATAACGAACACTTGATGGTTGGCAAGAATGACGACTTTCGTGGCAGTGCCATGACAGCAAAGGGTGGTTGATGTAGGCAGACTCAGGTCTCGCACGACGAAAACGCCCAGATTTGAGATCGGATGCAGAAGATTGAGGATCTGGCAATGCACAACACGTAAACTCCGCCGTATCTGAGGACCTTTGAGCCATCAGTCTGTTCGGCGTGTCCCAAGTGAATACAGAGAGGGCGTCGCACTACGCAGCGGCCTCAAATAATATCGAGTTTCTTTGACTTGGCGTTGTTCTTCGGCTCAAACGCAGAATCCCCTACTTTTTCGAAGTTGCCTCCTCAAGGAATCCGAGTAGTCGGGGTCGATAAATTGCAAGGTATCGGTGTTCGAAACAAAGACGGGACAAGACGCTATTACTGCACAGAGGTGGAGGTTCGTCTGTATTAGGCAACGATTCTACCCGTTCTTGTTCCTTTCGGTTGCGGAACCAAGGAAATTAAGAAGAAAAAAGAAAAGAAAGGTATTAAAAATTAAACTCAATATTGTCAAAAAGATGCGAGCTCTGGAAAGCTGGTGTGATAATTAGAATTTGAGTATGCAAAGTGCGCTGGGCAAGCGGCCATTTGTTTAAGGAAATCAGGGGTCTTGGGTTGGTGGAGCCGATGGTTGATGCCGGGGAGGGGTCTTCTGGAGATGGGGGATGGCCCCGGCGTCTTCAGCGGGTTGATCCTCCACTTGGAAGACTTGGAAGCGCTTGAGCCCCCCTGAAGTCCCGAAGCCTTGGAGTCCTCGGGCCCCCGTCCCTTGCATGGGCTGTTTCAATGCAGCATCTGTGCTTCATCTACGGAGTATACAACGTGCTCTTGAGTCGCGGGAACGGGAGAAGGCGAACGATACACACGATGCGCACGTGCACTTCCTCCCTTCATTCTCTCAGTGTTTCTCTCCTGAAACATCCCGTTCGATTAATCGGCTGCAAGTACCTACAATCGGTCTTGCATTCATTTCGCTGCCATGGGGATCCCGCTGTGCTTTGAAAATCCCTGCACGCGACCCGTGGCCCGTAGCAGGGGAACCAACAATCTGGACATTCTGGAGCGATTCCGAACAACACCTCTAGGTACCTAAGTTACACACTCCGTAGGTTTTTAGGTCTTCTACTTCTGGCCTCGCCCAGGTATCAGAGGTCGGCAGTCATTCGACTTCCTTCAGACCTAAAAAAAGATTGGCCTCGACTACATATGTATCCGTCAGTCTTGTGTAGGCTCATCTTCCCTTTGGTCTTGTGGTAACTCGTAAGTGTCTCCCTAAACACGATGGACATCGATCAAGGCCTGCCTGGTGTTTCTCTGCTGAGGTGATGCGGGAGGGCATGAGGCCTGCATTTCTGCTCGTCAAGAAAACCCGCATGCGCATAGCGTCTGGGCCTTCCTCGGAGCGTCCAGGAGCAATCTACGGACTCGCCGCCTCCACAGACGCACGTTGCAACTCGAGAACGCGATGCGATGCCGCGTTGTGAGGCACTGAGCGGGTATATTATGACAAAGCGGGCCACATAACGGCAATAAAATGTCACGCTGTGTATGTAGCAATGTTGTTATGCAGATAACCTGGTCGTTGGATCGGTTCGCGACATGCAATGATGTCGGCCGAAAACGGGCGAGATATCGGCAGCACGCCGCAGCAGTGAACCAACCTTCCTTGTTGCGTGTGGCCTGCGTCGCCAAACTATTACGGAGTACATACATACAAATTCAACAGACCGGAAGGAATCGGCGGGCCAATTCGTCCAAATCAGAGCGGCCTCGCGCTTAGACCTCTTGGCTTTGGGCAAAGGCCCAGCGAAAAGTGTCGCCAGCCAGGTTGACCTGTCTGAATGACTTGTGCAATGAGCTGTGGCACACGCGAAGCGCATCGTCATTGTTTCTACAGAGTACGTAATTTTCCCTCTACACTACAATCCACTATTACTGTTACCACTTGCTTGCCAAAAAAAAGGGAGGCAGGTGGACCGTCGATTACCAGGTACTATGTAGTAGAGACTGTACCTATAAACCTTAGGTAGGTGCATCTAGTGCCTGCGCGTGTCGGAGAAAAGTCGACGTCACATGGCGTTGATGTTTATTTACGGAGTTGTCATGTATGTATGATGTATCATGACGATGTGTTCATGCCTCTTTTCTCTTGACGGCTTTCATGAAGATGAGTCGCCCTTTGATCGTCGTATCCATTCATCTTGGCCACCAATGCTCATCACATGGCCCGGACGGGTGCGTAGGACATCATGGTGACTTCTTGAATAAGCATAGCATGCATGGCATACCTTCCCGACTAGGAATTGCAATACGTACCTAGTTGATGCCAATTGCTAACGCATTTTCTATCCTTCTCCGCCGCCAACGACGGCGTTGCTATGGCCCGAGCTGATCGTCAGTCGCGCGAAGCTGGTCTCTGGAGTCTGAGCAGTGAGAACACATGTGACATGAATCATGATGCCCTCCCCGCGGCTAGTTTAAATACAGTCTGGTGTCATTGCTAATCTTTCGCGAAGAGATTGCGGAATCATGGTTTCGGCTAAGCTCGTCTATCGCCAGAAATGATGAATTCCTTCTCCAATTTCTCCGCGTCTGCCTGGGCCCTGGGCCCTTCCTTCTCTTCCTTTAGCTGTGCAGCGGAGCGAAGTGAAAAAGCGCCGGATGTGATACCGATGCCGCCGCTGCATCGAAAGACGTGGCAAAGGTCTACGGACTAGATCACATGACTGTTAGTGACTTTCTTGTGCCTTGACTGTTTCGACCACCTCCGGAAAAGAATGGCAGAGCAGATTGTAAATTCGCTCGGCAGAGTCAATTCTGTTGGTGGTCAAGCGTACACAGAAGCTACCAATAGGCGTAGACTAGCCCTCGCGAATCCGCGATGAAGGTGGGATAAGCACCTCGGCGTTCCATCATCCATGTGAATGTCCGGCTTGTGCTTGTGCGGTTCGTCCGCCGCACGCGCGCCTCAAGGATTTCAGAAGCTGCCTCAACGCCTTACCTGATTTGGACGCGATACAAACCTGCATGTCGAGGTACTTCTCTCGATACATGGGAGGCTGGGCAGTGGGAGAACGGGAAGTCGAAATCGCACACTGAACTTGTAAGAACGATAACATGTTCCCCAATCAATGGGATTGGCTTGTTCTAGCGTCGAAGATAATTGAGGTCAAATGTGTGCAAGAATACACAAAACGCGCCCGTTATAATTGCATACATTGTCCCGAAATTCACCAAGGTAATCAGGATCTTCTCATCGTCCTCCCAGAAGACCCCAAGTCAAAAACAGGCGGCGTGCCATGCGCCGTTGTTCGTGATAAAAATGAGAAATATTTCCAAAATACAATCAGTGATAAAAGGATCTTTACGC